>JAQQRF010000959.1:0-21235 GCA_030523145.1 Trissolcus brochymenae
CGTTTATTTTTTTCTTCAAACCAAGATACAATAATTATTACATTGTTTTTTATATATAAACCTTATTCTACAACAAAAACTATTTGCTTATAATTTTCTATCCCCGACTCTTTCATAAAAAATTTTCTAGTCTTTGCCTGGGTATTGGCATCTGATATGAGTGTTAGATTCTCTAACAATGATTTTGAAATCTTCTCCGGAAGAAAAACTGTGTAATCTTCGGCTTCACATCTTATTAGAACAACGACGCGTGCTCCATGCATCGTTTTAGTCATCCGCATTGAACTTATTTGGTATAATTCATGATCCTTCAGATCTCGGAGACGTTTTGTTGGTGGAAATGCAGCAATCTTATTCAAAGTCTGCACTTGTGAAGAATTCATGATGATGATGATGAAGATGCTTTTCAAACTGAACTTTTTTCACACTGACAAATTACTTAAGATTTTTTCGACAGAATTTCGTTCTTCTCGACATTTCATGTCACATTTCAACTTTTCTAGGTTAATCAAATGTACTGCTAAATTGGATGCGCCATTTTAAATTTTGCAAATCTGATGTCAGGTTCGTGATCTACGAGTCAAAAAACCCTAATATACCAAGTTTCATAATAAAGAGTTCGTTTGTGATGTTTTTGGTCCGCCATCTTGGCGGCCATTTTGAATTTTGAAAATATAATTTGAAATTCGTATTCAGCGGTGAAAAAAACCCCTATATGCATATTTTGGAGCAGAATGATACATTAGAAAAATGTATGGGTCAAAGGGTTAACACGGAAATTAAGCAATTGCTTATGTCAATTGCTCGGTCACTCTCATCCCGCGTCAGTTCTGATTCACTAAAAATTGTTCGTTCACATTATTGTTTGTTCATTTGTTTGTTCTCCTGCATTTTTTTATATCTACACTGATCAACATGTTAACAAGTACACATGAAAGGCACGCCTCGACTGCTGTGAACGCTTATCTATCATTTTTTTGATCTAAGCACCTAAAGAGGCCACTAATAAAAACACATATCTCTAATCTTATCACATTTAACGGTATTACATTCTATTGCTTCATTAACAACATTCTTTTACTTGCTCTTTTACTTGAAATCGAAATGTTCGCGAATTGTTTGTTTTTACAATTGTGACGAAACAATCGTCAACGAAAAGTTTTTATTCGATTGATCGTTAACGAAAAATGTACATATCGTTAAATCCGAAAATGATTTTTCGGTAACGAATCCGACGTTATCGATAAATCGTCAACGAAAAGTTATCATTCATTCAATCGTTAACGAAAAATGCTTAATTCCGACTTGAATTACCGCTTTTTCTTTAACGAGATCCACAGCCAACTTCAGTCACTTCCGGTTGCGTATCTGCCCTCCACTCCCACAGTTTTCAATCCTCCGTACGCGTCACTGCGCGCCGAACTGTCCAGCGGAAAGGTCATTGTTGTATTTCCGGAGTACTTTAACTTATTATTTTCAAAAGAAAATTTAATTTGTTTGTAGATTCCGAAAAGTACATTTTGGGTTTATGATTATGAAGTGTCGTGTAAAGATTTTAACGGTGAAGTGATAGTTATTGTTGTGATTTGTTTTTCCTAAAAATAGAGAAAATGGAAGAACAAATGGGAATCGAGTTTTTCGATGTTAGTTATATACATTGTTTTATTTTGTTCTTTTTTTTCGATTTGTTTTATTTTTCTTGAAGCTTTATTTAAAAAATTGTTCAAAGTTCGTTTTTTTTATGTCCGCATGGCATCTAAGTTTCTCTTTCATAATAGAGACTTTATTTTGAAAATATTTTCGATACAAAATATTGACGTCCATAATTGATTTGTTTATATATCTTTGGGTTACAGAGCGAAAATATGCAGTCCAATGATTTTGATGACGAATTGATGTTTCTATATGATACAGTGAGTAATTTCATAGTAAGATCATATTGTTCTTAAATAATGTAATGCAGATTATAAATAAATGAAATCAGTGTCTCGAAGGCTAAAATAGATGAATTCTTTTACCAAAATTTCAAAAAACAATAATTCCTTGAAAATTTAAAAATGGATTTAGGATTTTAATTTGTTTGTTGCAGTCATCGAATAACTTAATAAGATATGTTTCCGCCAACGATAAAAAAAGCGTTCATTATTTTAAAAAAATGGGTCTAAACCTGAAAATTTAAGGATTTTAATTGTTTGAAATTAAAAAATAGAATTAGTCGTTTCACTTCCACCTTTAACACAAAATTACATTATTTGGGCAGTCATTAAACGTAGTTCTTCCAGAATGGATTTCTGGTGGAGAATATATTTCTGGTTAAACAGTGTGATTTTTTTTCTTCAAAATTCTAATTATCATTTTAATGTTCGATACATTAAATTTTTTATAACAGTGCCCGGCGAAATATCAAAAGGAATTTTCTGAAAAGCAATCTGAAACGCGACTAGATTCTTATGATACGGTGAGTTTTTAAAAATAATTTCTTTCGATAAATAAAATTAAAATAATATTCTTTTGTAACTTTAGTCGTTGAACTCAGTTGTTCCTAAATGGCAAACTGATATGGATTACTTTGAAGGGGTGAGTTTTCTAAAATACATTCCTTATGATTAATAAATTAAAAAGAAATCATAATTCTAATATTTTATTTTCAGCCATTGAACATAGTTCTTCCTGAATGGAAACCTGACATGAAACTCAATTCTTATGCAACAGTGAGTTTTTTAATATCTTAAACTAATCTTTTAATATATATCTAATAAAATTAATAAATTTTAATGTCAGGTTTCGGCAAGTATTAAACGTTTCATTTTCGTAGGAAATACAAAATTCCATTCCTAAGTGGGTACTTAAAAGAAAAGTAGCTTCAGAGAATTCTGATCAAAAACCTCAAGAATACATTCATCCTGTTAAAAAAGATGGATACGAATGTCAGTGCATAAAATGTATTGGTACCAGTGAAAACAGCAATTCTAAAGTCATGATAAATGATTCTAAAATTTTGGTAAGTTTTTATTCAATTTCTATAATCTATTAACGTTCATTTTGAACAGAAAGATTATATAAATCAAATATAATATAATATAATCTGTGTTCTAATTGAAAATAAAAATTTTGTAGGGTTCTCAGTGTTACTCAAAAAATGCGATATTAGGACAATGTTTCAAGTTGTATCGTTTAAACAAAAATATAATGACCGATGAATTGAGAGAATGTTTGGCAAACTGCTTAATTGAAATGGAACTGGATCGGGTTGCAAAGAAAAATGATCTTTCATCAGAGCAGATGTTGGAATCTTTCACGTAAATAAATAATAAAAATATTTAAATAATAAATTTAATCGTTGATATGATTGAAATTACACGTTAATACGACTTTTATGATAATATAAATAATTTTTGATTAAAATTTCAATAATAACAAATTTGAATTCCGCAGGATATCTATTGAAAAATTTATCGAAATTTCCTCCCAAATAGAAAACACTTTCCTTGGAGAAAATAAATTAGCTTTCTTTTCGAATATTTCGATGAATGGAGATCAAAGAGAATCTCCTAAAGGATTTTTGTGGTCTGAATATTGCAAAAAAGTTGAAAAATTGAAAAAACCTGATATTGAGCTAACCCAACATAAAAAAGAGTGTGCCTTTAAACCACCAATACAGTCTAATGAACCTAGAAAAAAGCTTTTAGGTATTTTTAAGGAGATTACTTTTACAATTTGTATAAGCAACCGTTTTTGATTTATTAAAAAATTTACCTCTTTCAGATTCCGAAGATATCATTTGGCTTCACGAAAAGTCAGAACCTTTTGAGGACATTTTGATACACTGGAAGCAAAGTTATGATTCAAGACGAGCATTATTGCAAGATCATTTTAGTCCAAAGGAATATTTTGACTACTTTCCATGTTTACATACTCCTAATGCAGTAGATATTGTAAATCTATTTTCAGTTAAATAAGTAAATTGAACTATGAAATTAGTATTAAATTTTTATCATTGAATTTTATTTTAATTTTCAGCTAGTTCTTGATTTTGTTATTCGTTATCCTAAACAAAGTGAGGCTTTCAAAATGCGATGGGATATCATAAAATTGGTAATAGCCATACAATTGAAAAAAAATACTGCGATCAGAGATTCAGGATCTAAATACTTAGCTTCGTGTTTCCCAACTTTCTCACCACGTAATAATTATTTAATTATTTCACTAAAAAGAATACATATTTCATACATATAATACGTGCTGGTTGGCATATAAGATTCCATTCATATTGTTGAATATTATGAATTGAGAAAACAATTGGAAAATTATATTTATTGTAAGAAATACAGCATCATATTGTAAAAATAGTTATGACAAAATTCTAAGAAACAGATCGCTCATATTAAAACATTTAAAATTTCTATTGAATCGTTATTGAATAAATTTTAGATTTACAATATGCACGATTTTCATTCTAATATAAAAGAAATCTCTTCATTGTACAATATCATTTTCTCAGTGTTCAAATTTAATATCAAAATTAAAAAAAACATTTACGAATAATAATTGTTTACAGTTGAACAAGATCACCTGGTTATGTTTTTCCTGCCACTTTTCGTTAAAAACCGGAAAGTCAAACGAAATGGAAAAAATCCCACTCCCATTCAAGCTAATCGTACAACAGTGAATAGTGTCAAAACTAGGAGAGAAGCTTTTTACTTAAATATTGAGGTATATTAAACAGAATTGCACATTAAAAAAATAATAATTAAAATGAAAATTATCTTAATACATTAAAAAAATAATAATTAAAATGAAAATTATCTTGAATAAATATTCAATTGATCGACTTATTTCAGAATCCATCAAGTCTGGAAGAAACATTACTAAGAGTAAGGAAGGAACGCTCTGAGAATTCAACTCTCATCCACCCTCTTATTATTTTAGTAAAACCTTTGCCAGAAAGTGGAGATCAGTATGTTCTGTGGAACGATATGCTGATAACCGTTCCCTCTTGCGTGGATGCCGTTGATCTTGCTTTCAAAATTATGACTGCTCTTAACTTACCCTTTCCAGAACTTTCCAAAGAGACCTGGAGGGTCATTCAAAAATGTGGATATAGTATTGATACTAGTGAGCCTTATAGTAAATCTTCCAGTGATTTCATTAATTTATTCAGACAAGCGTGCTACATCTCTGAAGTAGAATACGTATTATAAAGTCAGAAGCTTTGAAAGACTTTTCATTTCCTGAATCAACAATGAAAGTATTGAGCTTAAGGAATTAGTTTGTTATAAAACTATTTTTTTTAATTTGATTTATTTCTTATGTTTCTAATTCTAAATAGTACAAATTTTGGCCAAAAATTCCTCAAAAGTGTATATAAATTTTTATATTATTTTGATATAATAATTTTGATATAATTAAGTTTTATTATAAAGTAGTTTCGTATCAACCGAATAACTAATTAAAAGTGTCGTCTAGAAGTTGGTTAAACTCATTTTTAAACTGTACTTTACTGCCTGTTGCTGGTGCAGCTGAAACTGCTCTTCCAATGTAGCTGAAAAATTAAAATAAAATGTTGGTTATAGTATTGGATCCTACACGGACAAAAATATATTTTATTTCATTTTTCATATCTATTTCATTTATATTTTAAATATAAATCGGCAATATCTTATATAAAATTTATAAAAATGTAATATAATAAAATATATATAACTTATAATAAAAATATAAAATATAAATATTTTGATTTATATTTTTGCCCGTGTGGCATTAATAAAAGGGATGAATCAGAATAAGTTATCGTCACTGTCCGACTATCACCAGACGCGTAAAAATTTGTCAAAAAGGCTTGTAATGCAAATAAAGTTTTTATCAGGTCAGTCGAATACGAATCTATTGCGTTTAAAAAATAAAAAATAACAACATAAAACAACTGACTTCACCAACGCCAATAATTAAAATATTGGCACACGAATCAATTGAGATTTCAATAGTGCATTATTGTCAGACGCGAATCTATAAACTGGTTAAAGCATAAAATCTAGTTTTTTTATCATATTTGATTGAAATTAGTGAAAAATGAGAGTGATGTCTTGAAATTAAAGTATTTCAGACTGTAAAACTTTACTACACTTTGGTGATAATTCGATACGGGATTTATGTTTTCCCTATTTGACGATATGACTCAAGATTAAAGAGAAGCGTGTCTAAAAAATAATGTAAAATAGAAAAGTTATCAATTTTTTAATTACAGTTCTGAATACTGTGATCTCTCTAATATACAATAGTGTTTACTCAATTTCGATATTAGCATCTTGAGTTTTTTTTATCAAATGTTAGGAATCGTTCGATTGACAAAATTTAATGTTTCTTACATGTTTTTGCAAATATTTGTAAAGAGAACGTCGAGACCGTGGTATTTAAAAAAATGAGAAACAGACAAAGTGACATGTACGTTCTAGTTACAGCCCGGGCATAGCAGATTAATAATCGATGCTTTTTTTTTACCATTTGATTCACTTGAAACATTGCACAGTTCTTCTTTATAGTAAAATAAAGGTTTTTATAAGATGATTTTTTTATCGCGTGGTTTAAAAAAAGTAACGTCCTAGTAAATATGAAAAGTACCGAAAAAAACCTCAAAATGGCTATTTTTTGCTTATGTCGTTTAAACAAACATAACTTTAGAAATAATGTAAAACCCGTCTTACAAAATGCTTTATTGTAAGAATAACTGTACCAAATTTGGAACCAATTAAATGTAACATAAGCGAAAAAAACTGTGTCCGTTCTTTAACAATTGTCGTCAAAAACAAGGAGGGGGGAGGGGGGTATTTTTTCGGAATTTTTGCTCATTTTCTGTTCGTTTAAATTATATAAGTTGATTGAAAAAATATTAAAAAACCACGTAATAATCTAAAAAAGGTTGACACGTATTTACGCTTACTAACTCCAAACAATTTATGAAAATGGACATTGAAAAATTGAAAGCAAATTGAAAAAATGCATGTGAAAAGGGTATGAATTATAAAAAAATTTTAATTTAGTTTTAAAATTTATACAAAAAAAAGATACAAACCGAATGTTTCTAGACCCTTTGAAAGCAGTCAGAAATCTCGGCTGCACATATCCCCAAGCTCCTTGATTTTTATGTTCTTCTTGAACCCAAAATATGTCTGCAGTGCTATAATTTTCTGCTATTGTTTGCACTAAATCGAAAGGGAAGGGGGAGATCTAAAATAATCACAATCATAAATTTTTTTTTTTTTTTTCAGTTTTCACTTTTTTTTATCTAAACATCAGTTTGCACCTGTTCTATTCTGATAAGAGCAATTTTTTCATCCACATTTCTTTCACTTCTAGCTGCTTTCAGATCATAATAAACCTTTCCAGAACAAAATAGAAGTTTCTTTACTTCGCGTGGATTTTGAGCTGCTCTACCCATTTCAGGAATCACACGAAGAAATTCAGTATTTTCTGTCATATCATCAAAACTAGATCTAGCTTCAGGGTGACGTAAGAGAGATTTAGGAGTCATAAGGATCAAAGGTCTTCGGAAAGGAAGTGCGATTTGCCGGCGCAGGATATGGAATAAATTTGCTGGAGTAGTGCAATTTGCAACAATCCAGTTGCTATCATTTATCTGGCGAATGGCAAACTCGCCAGAATTTTCTGATGTAGGAAAGTGATCGGAATCGTCTGCTGACATCTGCAAAAATCGTTCTAAACGAGCACTTGAATGTTCTGGCCCCTACAAAAGTATTTAGACAAGTTAAGATCTACAAAATGTCACGACAAAACTTTACTCACTTATTTAACAAACTAAGTGATTTGGCAATGATAATTAGGTAAAAAAATTGCAAGGAATAACAATATATTGTTTCACTAGCCGGGAAAACGATTCATTTCTTGTGGCTAGAACGATGATGATTTCTCACTAAAGGCGAAAGTTGTCGCCTACCTGCATATTTGAACTTGGTTTTCCAGCGAGTATAAATTATTTTATCATTCCACAGTTACATGATGCCAGCATCATGTCTTTTCTCAGATCGACACTTTTAATAATTTACAATTAAACTGAGCAAAAGAACACTTTGTTTACAAAATTTCTATTCCCTTGTTTCAATACTAAAATCTTTCAATGATAATTATGTATTTTCAGAATTGATTTAATAATTATAACTATAATGTAATATGATAACTTGTTAATAACAAAAATAATTGTGTACAGATATGATTTGGTAATTATTTATAAGTTTTGAAAAATTGGTTTCTAACCAATATTTTTAGTGCAAATGATAATACATCATTAGATTTGCAATGTCTTACTGTATATTTGATAGAGAAAGTAATCAGGCTATTCGTATACATACAAGAGCTGGCAAAGGCTCATTAATTGAAGAAACTTCATGTTTTAGTGATTTCATAACGCATATTTATGAGCGTTCAGCACCAAGCTATAAATGTATAAAATACTCAAAACTTGTACATCTTTTTTTTATGATCATACAATATTAAGTATCTCTAAAACTTGAATAAAGCTTTAGTTTCTTTCATTTTGACGTCATCTAATTTCGTTAGAAAAACAATTAACTCTGTGGAATATCAATCTTTGACAAATTCTGAGAAAATTCGAACTCCCACTAAATGTCTTTCCACATGTTGTTCATACTAGAGAATTTATATAAATAGACTATTCTTAGATCAAAAAAATCAGTCTTCCTTTCTGGTCGAAAAAAATTGATACTCATATTCTTGAACCCGTTGTTCTTGAATTGCTCAACAACAAGAAGAACTTGATCTGTCTGTTCTCAAATAATTCAATAAGTGAATAGTCTTTCCTTCCAATGTATACTGACCGGTATTCTTAATCCGATTGTTAATTGCAGAAATTTTCTGATTTAACGGTAGAAATCTTGATGTGTCAAACGTGGGAAGAAATTATGGAAAAACAATACGATAACATAAAATTTCCTGTTAAAAGCAATGATTTTTTTCTTTTGGGAGTGACCGTGTTCACAGAATTTGTCCGAATTGAGCTAAGATAACGAATAAACACCAATGTTGATAAGGTAGACAGCATAGCCACTTTAAAAAGTCCACGAGGCTTCTTATATATGGAAACGTATATAAGAAGAAGAATTATTTAAGAATTTTTTTATATTAAAATTTTAAATTACCATTCCTTCTAAACCATGAGGTTGGAGCATGACAAGGCCACTTTGCCTTACCCACTTGGTTTGACCGCTGCTAATGTATTGATCGATAATACACTGTGCTGTATTGTTGAAGTCACCAAACTGAGCTTCCCACATAACCAGAGCGTTTGGATTTGTTATAGAGTAACCGAGTTCAAAACCTAGAAATGCAATGTAAATGTTAGCTCATTCCTGTATCAGCATCATATCAGAATACTTTACCGTAAATACTCAAATAACACCAGTTTAATATTTAATGCTTTTAAAAACTGTTCTATCCAGCCTAAAAAAAGTTTCACTTGAATGAAATTTTTTTCTACAAACAAAAATTATTAAAATAAATTCAGAAATGAAAACTTTTTATTTTTCAAGGAATTTCGATATATAATTATTGAAACATATATTATATTTAATATTAGATTGTAAAAGATATGTAAGACATAGTTTAGAACATATGTCGTAAAAGATTTAAATTAACATAAAGATATTGATTATCTTATACAAGATTTTTATAAGTCTATTATCTTCTCTTCCTATAGTAAAAAAAATTATCGCCGCTGTTCCCTCCTTTTTCTTGCGACATTTTTGAAGGGCTAAAACAAGTAGGTTCAGGAGTCAAAGGGTACATGATTTGTATTTTAAGGTCACTTGATCAGGGGTGGGAGATAAAGTCATTCTTTAATTCAACGTCACGCGATTTAGGTGTGACATAGACAGACATAGTACAGAGTGAATTACACAGGTACACAATTAAATTACACGGGTAAATGTTGAACATATATTGATTTGTATCTGTGTTTCAAGTACGTGGTTCATGTTCACGTTGGGTGCTGCCACCTACTCTCTCAATTTTATAAGGCCCTCGCGGCACTTTGTTTTTCAGTTCGCCATTGTAATTAGATCAGTTCATTCTTGTTTAGAATAAATCTATCGTTCCGATATCCGCTGTTTTAATCCTGGTTCTCTCATATCCTCAATAGGTTATGGACCCAGATGCACGAAAACAAAAAATAAATAAATAATAAAAAATAAACAAATCGTAGTTAATTCGTGAAAAACGTGCCGAAGTCAACCTCAAAAATGAATGCGGGCGGCGTTGCGAGGATTGATCCCCTCGGTAAAAACAACTTCGACACGTGGGCCGTACAGATGCAGGCTATTCTAATCACGGGCGATTTGTGTGAATTCGTCGGCGGCAATTCCATGAAACCAGAACCAACGGCAAACCAGGCAAACGCGGCGGCAATTGAAGAGTGGGACAAGAAGGATCAGAAGGCTCGATCATTAATCATCTTGTCGATGTCGCCGAGTGAGATCAAGCAGGTGAAAAACTATCACAGCTCATGACACGTGGCAACGGCTAAGACAAACCTACCAGTCCCAAGGACCGGCTCGTAAGGTAACCTTACTAAAAAGGTTAACCTTACACAAAATGGCGAACGACACCGATGTGCGTGACCATTTGAATGAGTTCTTCGATACCGTGGACAAACTGGGAGATATGAACATCGAAATAAACGAGGAACTGTTAACAATCATGTTGTTATACAGTTTACTAGCACGGTTCGAGAACTTCAGATGCGCAATAGAGTCGCGTGATGTGTTACCGACTCCAGAGGCTCTCCGAACGAAAATCGTTGAAGAGGACGACGCACGCAAGTCAACTAATCAACGTGATGTAGCAGGGGCTATGTTCGTCAAGAAAAAGACCGGTGTAAGCAACAAAAACTACAGGGCTCAACAATGAAACTCGAAACAAAACAGCGACAATGAGAAACAAGGCGGTGGATCTGAGTTCCGGTGCTACGTCTGTAAAAAACCTGGACATCGGGCGAGCCAGTGCAGATTCAAACAAAAGGATTCATCAAGGAAGAACGACGGTAACAACAACGCCAACGATCAAGCTACACAATTTACTCGAGACATATGTTTACAAATAAAAGCAGCTCAAGTAAGTAACTCGTGCCGAAAGTGGTGTCTGGACAGTGGCGCCACTTCGCATCTGTGCGGGGATCTTCAGATATTTTCTTCTTCGGATCTTCTGATAACTCGACGACGGAGATTGCAGAAAGAGGAACTGTTCACTTCTCCACACAAGTTGCAAGTGACGAGAAGGACGTCTCTCTTTCAGATGTTTCCCACGTTCCAAACCTTAGGACAAACTTACTGTCTGTGGGGAAGATTACAGACTGTGGTCACGAGGTGATTTTCGACAAAGAAGGTCCAATTGTACTGAATGGGAACGGAGACGTCATGCTGCTCGTTGAAAGGAGAGACAACCTATAGTATATCTGCAAAAGCCGAGAACGAGCACACCTAGCTTCCTCATCCAGGACGGTCGACCTGGAGTTGTTGCACCGCCAACTGGGACACGCAAACGTGGCCGATATCTCAGAAGCTGTGAAAGAGTGCCCGCAAAGTGTGCCTTATGGGGAAGATGTCCAGGACGCGTTTCCCAAAATCGTCTAATCAGAAAAGAAAAGTACTCGATCTGGTTCATACGGACGTTTGCGGGTCCCTCTCGACTCCATCGTTGACAGGCGTCAGGTACTACCTGGAATTCATCGACGATCACTCTCACTGGTGCGAAGTGAGATTCTTGAAGTCGAAGTCAGAGGTCTGCCAGGCCACCATCGACTACATCAACAAAATGGAGAACCAAAAAGAAAAACTCGTCAAGACGATCCAGTCTGATAACGGTCGAGAATATGTGAACCGGGAGTTGGACGATTACTTGAAGAAACGCGGAATAACTCGACGGCTCACAGTCCCATATAACCCCGAGCAAAACGGGAAGGCGGAAAGGATGAACAGAACCTTGATGGAATCTGCCAGGTGTTTGCTGTTTCAAGCCGGATTACCTTCTCGTTTCTGGGCAGAGGCAGTAAATACCTCGAATTACATCCGTAATCGACTGCCATCGACAAGACTTGAGGGAAAGACACCATTCGAGCTATGGACGGGTGAGATACCCGATGTTTTGCAATTCAGGACATTTGGAAGCAAAGTTTTCTACTTGGACAGAGATCCTGGAAGAGGAAAACTGGATCAACGAGGCAGAGGAGTTTTTCAGGGTTACTCTGAAGAAACCAAGGGCTTCCGCATATACTCACCGGAAAGAAATAAGGTCCTGATTAGCCGAGACGTGAAGTTTTTCGAAGGAGAAGAGCTATCTGAAGCAAACAAGAAAGAGTTTTTGGAATCCTTGGAGAAAGACCCCGAAATGAAGCAGCTGTTTGCGGAGTTCCTGGTAACATCGCCAGTGCCGAGTACTCAACCAGAACCCAGAAAAGGACCTACTGCGCAACCCGAGGCCGAAGATGAAGAAGTCCGTTCTGGAGCTGAAGAAAACAATCCACTCGTTTTACCAGATGAACCTTTCCTGGGCTTTGATACGACACAGAAGGATGATCGTATCGAGACGACGCTTGAACAACCTGGGATTACGCCTCAATTGAAACGAGCACCCGGTCGACCGAGGATCCTGCGAACCGGGCAAAGGGCAAGACCATGGAAGCTTTTTCAAACAGAACAGATTTTTCAGAATCTGCATGAAGAAGAAGAGGAGCGGGAAGAAGCCCGCTTTAAAAAAACGCTTTAAAAGTGACACATCCAGATATCTCATTCGCCGTCAGCTACCTGAGACAATGCAACAACTACTACGGCGTCAAGCACTGGAAAGCTGCCAAGAGAGTGTTGCGGTACTTGAAGGGCACGTCGACTGTCGGGCTGATCTACGAAAGTGTTGACGAACCTGTCCAAGATTTCGTCGATGCTGATTGGGGGAGCTGCCAAGAAGACAGGAGATCATACACCGGGTATTTGTTCCTACTCGGAGGATGCGCTATATCATGGGAATCACGGAAACAAAAAACCGTGGCTCTCAGCACCACAGAGGTCGAATACATGGCGATGTCGGAATGCGTCAAGGAGGCTGTGTATTTACGCCGATGTTTACTTGAATTAGACTTCAAAAATTTAATTATTCTGAAGTCTTTGAATGTAAATCTTTTGTTTTAAAATATGTGTCGACAAATAATCAAGTTGCACATTTTCTCACGAAGAGTTTGAATCGAGTGAAGCACGAACATTGTATTAAACTTGCTGGTTTGGAGAGTGTAATGTTTATATGAATTTGTATCTGTGTTTCAAGTACGCGGTTCATGTTTACGTTGGGTGCTGCCACCTACTCTCTCAATTTTATAAGGCCCTCGCGGCACTTTGTTTTTCAGTTTGCCATTGTAATTAGATCAGTTCATTCTTGTTTAGAATAAATCTATCGCTCCGGTATCCGCTGTTTTAATCCTGGTTCCCTCATATCCTCAATAGTAAATGATGCGAGTAAATTACGCAATTAATTTAGACGGTAAATTACACAATTAATTTACACGGGTAAGTTACAAAATTAATTTACACGGGTAAACTACACAGTTCATTTACATGGGTAAATTACACAGTTCATTTACACTGGTCAATTACACGGGTAAATTAAACAGTTCATTTACACGGGTCAATTACACAGTTCATTTACACGGGTAAATTACACGGGTAAATTACACGGGTAAAATACACGCAGATGACATACACGGGTAAAATAAACCGGTGAATTGCACTGGTAAAATAAACGGATAAATTACACGGTTAAATAACATATGTAAATGACACACTAAATTACACGGGTAAATTACATTGCTAAGAAATCGAGTTTCGAACTTTTAATGCTGCGATTGTAAAAATTGAGTGAAATGTTAAGATTACTAAAGAGTGGCGTTGAAATTGAATTTTGTTAGTTGTTTGGCATTTAATTTTGAAAGATTCATTTCGCAAGATTTGTGGAGTGTATATTTGTTCCTAATTTTTATTTGAAATTAAATTTAAAGTTTCGACTTATGCTAAGGTAATGTTTGAGTAAAATCCTGAAAAATTACCTGGCATTTAAAAATTTTGTTTTATCCCAAATACTAGGGTGCTAAACCCGCTTAGCGGGCTGCGTGTGCTACCCTAGCCTCCTAGATAAAAAATTTTCTTTTTTTATACAGCTTCAGAATCATTGTTGAGTATACATATTCTTATATAAGTAAATGTATCATAAATTTGAGTAAAAACAGACTTAAGCTTTTCAACAGAAACAGATAATTTTATCATATTTTATTTTATTTTATGAAAAATTCGTAGCCCCCTAGTTAGTATAAAATAATATAGCTCATACATTTAAAAAGATCATTAAATCTAAATGTAACATTAATATTAGTAAAGAGTAAGTGGTTCATAAATTTTAAATAGACCCTATAACATGCACTCATAACACTACGCAACATTGAAAATTACGGTTACCTCGCTAAAGAGACGATAAATATTATTACTATTTTTGTGTAATGTTTCCGAGAACACATGGATATTTTATTCAAATTGAGCATATGATAAACGCGTGTGTGATTCCTGCAGAGAGACGTCGAAAAGGCAAAAAATAAAATCTGAATCAAATTTCAATGAAAGTCGATGATATCACAGAATCTGAGGTCGAATTCGAAGTAGAAGAAAATCGGAGATCCTTATTTGACCAAAGTTAATCTACGTCTTCAGCAGTGCTACTACTGAAGACGTTCGTCATCTATCTCTGCAGTAGGAAGAAATTAGCTGACTTTAATGAGTGTTTTTCTGAAAATACTGCAACAATTAACAGCTTTTGCAACAACATATCGCGGTTATTTGATGAAAAACTTGATAATTCTCACGATCTTCAAGAATGGCGACTTTCTATAGATTATGGTACAACAAGTCTAAAAGCAGTTTTATTACACTACGGAAATAAACTCCCATCAGTACCAATACTTTATTTTACTAACACTCACGAGTCTTAAGCAAAAATAAAACAAATCTTGGACTTGTTGCAATACGATCGTCATATAACTGAAAATTTTGGCTCTGGTGACAGGAATGCGACAAGGATACTATTCATATCACTGTCTTCTCTGCGAATGGGAAGGACTAAAATGGATTCACTATTCATTAGTCTGATTATGTGTGGAAATGTTGAATATCTTTCAAAGAAGCGATCCATCTATTGACCAAGAACCACTTGTATCTGCAAAGAACGTCATCCTTCCGCCTCTTCATATAAAGTTGGGATTAGTGAGAAAATTTTTTGAAAGCACTTATTCCAACTTAGAGTGATAAAAAACGGGCTGTTCCTAATAGAATATTTGAAGTTTGTATTCCCAGGTTTAAACCAACGCCAAAATTCTTAAGGGTCAGTTAAAATCCTAATTAAATTGATTTATTAAAGTCTGTTATAATAAAACTTGATATTTTAATAGGTTTATTGAATGAACTGCAAATGAAACGACTCATGCAGGACGAAAATAACGAAAACGATTTTCCATATTTTTTTACAAGAAATCAAAAAATAACATGGGCAAAATTCATCGCAGTTAATAACAAACTTCCTCGGAAACAATAGGGCTGTCAACTACAAAGACATCATCCGGGAAATGATTGCGTCACTATGTCATGTGAATTTCTTTTTAAAAATATATATATTACATAATCACATTAAAGATTTTCCACCCAATTTTGGAGATTATAGTGATGAACAGGGAGAACGACTTCATAAGGAATTAAAACATTTTGAAAGGCGTTACGACGGGAAAAAATCATGACAACATGCTTGTGGAGTACTACTGGTCTATTTGCAAAGAAAAAAACAGAATCGTTGAACAAAAACAGACAAAACAACATTTTGATAACGCCTTTCATATTTACTTTTAAATTTTTGGTAGCATTTATGGCGCGTATAGTAGTGAAGATATGAATGGTGTAAATTTATCGCAAATTGAAAATTACAATTTATTTACAGAAACATAAAAAATTGTTTCTGTGAAATTCGTAAGAATAAATATTTATAATAATTACCAAAATCAAAGGTTTGTCGTTTTCATTTTTTATCATTAAATAATTGTAATTTTATTTAAAACAAATCTGAAATCAAATTTCTTGAGGTGATTGCATGTTCAGTTTCTTGCGTTAGGTACACATTTTTTCGAGACGTATACCTGGATCACCAGTCCCAAAAAAGGTACTCGAACTATGGATACCATTCAAATTGAAGGAAATAACATTTTACAGTATTCTTTTAGTCGAGTCTGTTTAGCAGCAAGGAACAATCTACTTAACGTTTAAATTTAATGTTGAACTTTACGCTACCACTTTTTTTGTAATTATATAAATTTGAATTCAAGTTTTGTTTAGAATTATTCTGGAGATTATTTATATCATCTTTAATTAGTTGAAATTTAATTTTAATTCCATGTTGCAAAAATAACAATCAAGTAATATTGAAGAATAATATAAAATCGTTTTGGATTATGTATTGACGTGTGATAAGTTAATATTAATAGCATAATATAATTAATAGCAGCCCACGCTTGAAACTGGTTAAGGGGGGAACTCCGTGTATCAGCCTGAAATTTTAATCATTTACAAGATTTTTTTTATTGCACATTTTAAATTGAAAAAAATCTGATTATTATAAATTTAAAAGTGTACCTTAAAAGATATAAAAAAAATTTTTTTCATATAAAAACTCAAACACCTACACCGATATCGATAATATCGTAATAATGTTGTCGATAAACCTAAAAAAACAATAAAAACATTAATTATTCTCTTAGTTATGGCGTTTTTTAAAAAAAGTACCAATTTTCATGTTAAAAAGTTTACATTGCCAGTGTCATATTTAAAAGAATAATTAACGTTTTTATTGTTTTTGAGGTTCATTGACAATATTATTACATAAATAAAAGGATCCTACTTGACTTTCTGATATCCGTTGAAAATTAATGTCAAAATTACGCCCACCGATTGCGCGTCAAAAAAAACGTTCTTACATATTTTTTTAATTTTGTGTAAGTTGGTGTTTTCTATGTTTCTATGAGTTTTTTATGTAGTATAAAGAATAGGCAACATTGCAATTTAGCCAGTTTTTTCTTCGCAGTCAGTCTTACCTAAAACTGCGTACTCGGATAATGAACTGTTGCAGACAGTATAGGTGGCCTGATCAGGGTACAGATGGTTTAAAGGTCTGTACGTAATTTTGTCTATACTCTGATGGTGCAGTACATGATGTCTGTGAGAAAAAGTTCCTCTTTCAACATCTTCTCCTGATAATCTCACATGGATACCTTCTTTAAGTAGAGAACCAAAAGTCATGGCTTCACCCAAAGCCCAGTCTATGGTTCTGGCTTTTACCATATTCATTCGAGTTTCAAGAATTCTTTCAATGCCTAACTTAAAAGAGTCAAAAATATATGAACCTTTAAATGATTTCTTAAAGTTAATAGTATGATGCGTTACCCTTGTGCAATTCAAAATCCAGAGATGGTGGAGGAGGAGAAGCAAAAGCTTTCCCAATGTGAACCAATGTTTCTTCTTTGACTCCAGTAGGGGCACATTTAAGAGGGGATTTTCCTTCGAAAAATCCAAACCAAGGAGAATCCAGCCAGTCTTTAAATCGAATGCTTGTTTCTTCCTTAGATTTGTTGAACTCATCTTCACAAATTTTATTATACTTTTCTGTGACGGTTTTTATCTCTTCTTCAGTTGTAAGGCCTTCTTTTAACAACTGTTTTGAGTACAAATCAAACGGTGGAGTTTTAGCACGGATTTTTTGATACATAAGAGGTTGGGTGAACATGGGTTCATCTGCTTCATTGTGACCGTTTTTACGATAGCAGACAAGGTCAATGACCACATCTTTGTGAAAGGTCGCTCGCCATTCAGCGACAATCTTGCTGACGTGTATTACAGCTTCGGGATCTTCAGTGTTGACGTGAAAAATAGGAGCATTTACGACTCTTGCAACATCTATTATAAATATGTTGAAACCGAATTTCAGAATAAACCTTGATGCGAGATTATATATAGATATACATAGTATATTTCGAATTAAAATTTAACCTGTACAGTTTGGTGAAGATCTAGAATACCTCGGATCAGTTGTGAATCCGATTTGATTATTCACGACAATATGAATTGTTCCATGTGTAGTATAGTCTGGTAATTCAGACAGATGCATGCATTCATAAACTATTCCTTGGCCGCAAAAAGAAGCATCACCGTGTAAAAGCATAGTCATTACCTACATAAGAATAAAAGCGCTAATATCGAGGCGAGTTGTAGAGGGGAATTTCACACTTTATTTAGGAAATCAGGGTTCAAATCCCTTTCAGCTAACCACTTAGAAAAATAATTGTAGCTACAAGTTTCAAGAAAAGTGTCAAACATCTAAATCAATTATAATAAAACTTAAAGTCACTTTGCTTACCATTTATTGATAAAAATATTTATAAAATGAATTTGAAGTTTAAAATTGGTGGTAATTAAGAAATCTAATCTAATTAATCTATCTAATCCTAACAAGGACCTGAAACATCATATTCACCTTTTTGCCTTCAGTATCTCCTCGATAAAATTGCTCAGCTCGAGCTTTTCCCATAACAACAGGATTAACAGCTTCTAAGTGAGATGGGTTGGCGACTACAGCCAATTTAATATTCTTGTTCGTCTTTCGGTTGACACGTTCAACATAAGTCCCTAGATGGTATTTCACGTCACCGGATCCCTGTTAAAAAATTACAAATTGTTTTAATGTCCTAAATTAAACTTTTACATGAAAAAAAAAGAAAACAAATTAACAAAATTTACTTCATCTTCAGGTTCTAAGGAGGCGAATTGCGTAAAAATTTGAAAAAGCGGTTTTCTACAAACGTTTGCTAAAACGTTTAATCGTCCTCGATGTGGCATTCCCATAATTATAGATTCAACACCTAGCTCAGTGGATCTGTCGATGATAGTTTTCATCGCAGGTATTAAGATTTCACATCCTTCGACACCAAATCTTTTTTCTGAGGCCCATTTCCGAGCTAAGAAAGCTTCAAAGCTAATAAAAAATATTATTACTTTTAATTTGATTTGAAGTATAAAAGAAATGTTGTATAAGCCAGATTTCGTAATTTTAAGGGATACCCAGCAGCTCTGGATAATCTAGCTAAAATTATTCGCTTTTCCTCTTTCGTAATTTCCATTGCCCAGGGAGATTCTATTTTTTGTCTAATCCAGTCGCACTGTTCATAAGAATCTATGTGCATGTATTCAACCCCTATGTGCCCGCAGTAGACAGACTCTAGTCTTTTCAATATCTCTCGCAACGGTAGTGACTTTTCCTTACCTCCGATTCGAGTTGTATTTGGAAGCTTGAAAACTTGATCCAAGTGAGATTCATCTATGTTAATCGATAAGAAAATAAAGATAATTAATGTTTAAATATTATTGAAAAGTTTATGGTAACAAATACCAAAAGTAAGATCCATTAAAATTTTATTTTGTCTTAAGCTATAAATATATATTTACCAATGAAAATTTTTTGTAATATCAGGTTGAAAATTGAAAAAAATCAAGATTATAAATGATTGAAAAAAAGTAGAAGTTTTCGTCTATCCTCTATGATGTTTTTTAAAAGCAGTCCTGCTTGACTCCGCTTTCTATTTTTTAGAATTTTCTTCGTTCATAGATATTTCTGTTAAACCGATTTAAACTTCCATGATTTAAGAAGTTGACGCATCTCCAGTTGCACCGACATCAGACAGGACCCTTATTACCTTCCCTGACTCATATTATGGATGACTTATGTCTGAGTCATCGATATCTTGTCAAAACTAAAAACTTTCTAATTGGATTATTTACCTTGACCTTATCTAATCGGATTATCTAACCTAACTTTAACCAATTTTTAAACAATCCCAAAGTTGATTGAAGGCAGAAGTTGGCAGCAAGTTGAATTTTTGGCCAAAATCGTATGTCCTACTTTCATTTTTTTCACAAGTCAGTTTGACAGGTATCAGGAGACACGACAATGTCGCTGACATTAATATATGGTACATTAATATGTATGTGGGGTACAGGAGTGCCTTCAGGGTTAGGTTTTTAGTGGGTAGGGGTATATATGTATATTAAAATTAAAATTTCCCTAAAAAAATATAAAATACACATATATTTCGACTTATATTTTCATCCCTGTGGGCAAGTACACGGAAAAAAAGTTGCAATAATTTTTATCAAAATCAGTGTAATTTTTACCAAACTGTTTTATAAATAAGTAACAGAAGGCATCTTTGAGAATAAGAACCAAACTTTTTGTTAAAAATTATTAACTGTTTAGTAAAGATTCTGTCCTCCAGTTACTAAACGTTTAGTAAAAATTATTGTATCTTTTCTTACCATGTACAAAAAAAAAGCCATTGACTGCCCGTGTTTCCTTATCAGGTAACAAAAAATGGCGTTTATCGGGCCTTATAACCGCTAGGTTATAATGATGATATGCTAGGTTATAATGAGAAATACGAAGAAAAGAAGAATTCTGTAGAAGGGATCTACGGAGTTGACGGAATAAAAACAAAAATTTCAAAAAATTTATCGAATTATGAAAGGTCAAAAAACGATTTTCTTTAAAAAAATTTTGTTCTTGCACAGTTTCAACGTCCGCTTGACATCAGTGCATCTCATCGTCCATTGGGATTTTTCATTACTACAATTCGTTTATGAATGGTTTGTTTTTTATTTCAAATGTTTTAATAAACCTTTTTTCAACGTTTATTTTGAATGTTTTAAATTAAAAAAACTTTGTTTATTTCTGGCTTTTCTGGAGGGAGTTAGATGTTTCTGAGCATTTTTTGGGCGTTTTTAAGGGATTTTTAAGAACCCCTTTACCGGTCATTTCCACAAGCCTAACGGGGTTTGTGAAAACTCAAATTGTCACAATTTTTCTTTTTTTTAATTATTTCAAGATTTTCAACTTCTTCCAAGTGTTTTTTTCAACATTTTTTCTAAATGAAAATTATTTACTCGCGATGTTGACATGACAATACGTCAACCGACATAATCGCCTGACTTGAAAAATGCATGTAAAAAAAAAAGTGAGACGTTATAATTTTCGTCTCTCTCTCTCTCTCTCTCTCTCTCTCTCTCTCTCTCTCTCTCTCTCTCTCTCTCTC
>JAQQRF010000960.1:0-20383 GCA_030523145.1 Trissolcus brochymenae
TGAGAAATATTGAACACGTGTTTTCCAGTTTTTCGATCCGATGAAAATTTCGCGAGATATTCACTTGTCTCAACTTAAAACGACCACCCTGTATAATATTAGGTACTATGTTTTTCTGAGCTATATTAAATTAAATTTTGTTGTTATCTATATTTTATTTGCAACAAAAGTGGAATATAGTATGAATATATGTATGAAAAAGAAATAAAAGATTTAGATAAAAATAATATATTTTGGAAAATAGGGAAGAACATTTTTAATAGGCTTTCGATTGAATTGTGATTGCGGAGAGTTATGTTCTATGGAAGTATCGGATGGATATCGCTTGCATCGAGTTATTGTATCGAGAAGGAGAGTCCCCTATCACAACCCCAATCTCAGACCCATTTTATACTCACAAAACTATTGTGTACCCTAACTCGTACCTTTAGTTACAAGATTTATACTTTGAGATAAAAGTGTCACAATTTTAGATCGCCGTCCCAAGGAGGGATTGATAGGAATCATTCGGAACCAATTATTACTTCGGCGAACTTATTACTTGGCCCATTCTTTTGCTCAGGTCCAATCAATCAATTCGTGCAACATTGTTATCATAAAATTATCAACCTCTATTACAAAAGTTCCCTTCTTATACAAGCAAAATGCTCAAAACTTTCGAAAGGTACAATTGGAATTACTCTGTTTCTGAAACAGAAATGAGAATTGTCATTTGTCTCAAAATTTTACCGCATCGATTTTAATTCAACAAACTTTGACGTCAGCAAAAAGTTAAATTGAAATTTGAAAATAGTTCTGGAAGAAGTGAAATGAAAATTGTGCAAGACATATTTACCAAAGGATATCGTATTAAAGTTTTGTAAGATATTTTTAAACGTCCTTCATTTTCAAGACGGCAAATTGTTTAATGAATATCGGTAATCTATTTGAGAAAATTGTATTTTGAAAAAGTATATTTGTCGATTAAATTACTCAACAAATATATATATATAACTTAATAAACCTTCTGCGTCACTTCGTTTTCTATGTTTATCTTCCGTTCCCTCAGGCTCAACAACTGGACTTTGTTTAATTTATATATCTTTGAAGCTGTGGACAGAACCGCAGACTTTATTGCGCTATTTAAGTAATCCCAAGCTTATGACACCTTTTTCGCATTTTGATAATAACCGAAACTAATGAGATCCTTATATCATGATATTGAGAAAATTGTGAGATAATCCGGCGTGAGATACAAATTCCCATAATGCCCCCAAATTCAACTCTCCACAAGATTTAAGAAGGAACAAATAGAACCCATCTAGTCTAAAGCTCGGCATTTTTCAAGGTTTCTCAAAAAATGCTGAAATCATTTTCGCCTGAAGAATTTTCAGGTACGGGATTTCAAAATCATTCGAGATGAAATGGAATTCGGCAGCAAATGCATTTGGAATTAAAAGATGATTGAAAAATTGATTATATTTTACATAAGCGGGCGCTTCTGTGTGCGTTCATTTTGTGAATTCAAATAGGAGCTTCTTCTCGCGCAAATTGAACATATTTGCATTCGGAACACTTTTACTTCAACAGCCACTTATGCCGATATAAAGGTCTCGATGTTTCATGCAATGCCAAATCACTTCCTATCTCGAAATATTGTAAATGGAATTTTTTTCATTCGGGTTATTACCGATCACATAGAAAATTCGCAGATTTCTATTACCTCGAGTGCAATCTCGTCAACGAAAATATAATCCCAGTTTAAGTTATTGAATTATGTATGGTACTAAATTTGATCATAAAAATACAAATTTTTGTGCTATCGAAAAACAATTTTACTTTACAATCAGGGAGATTTTCATTTTATTGCAAATCTGACAACGCAGAGAAAAAAAGGACAAAGAAAATTTGCAAAACGACGATCTTGCGAAAAATCAAAGAAAAATGCTCCGCGAGCCGACCAGACAAAGAGATGAGAAGGGGAGGCAAATAAATTTTGGTACGTACGGGATGCGAAATTTCACATCTGACCAAGTTGCATAAATTGATGCAAAGCCGATACAGCCAACAACGTGCCGATGCCGTTCCGGACGACGTGATGCTATGCAAATTCTCCTTATCGATCTCTCGGCCTTGAAGGCATAACAGGCAAACCGCGAGAAATCGCTTGGGGTGGAACAAAAAAATAAGCTCAAATACAGAGTTGCATTGAAAATCCATCGAGCAACTGAAGATGTAACGACCATGAGACGTTTCCTTCCGGTTCTTCGGCAAAGTTTTGTCAGCGCGCCGTATCGTGAAGTTTTCTGGAGGTCAGGGGTCCCGCACTTGAGAAGTTTCTTGCGGACCGTGCTCTTCTTATCTCTTAACGAAACGGCATTAAGCCCGGACTTTGGAGCGAGGGCGCGAATCGAATTGCAACGATGCCGGATTATATCGTCTTAGTACAAAAAAGGGCGAAAAGATAAACGATCCATCTCGTTTCCCCGATACGGAAATTACCGTGATGTGACTCCACGATGCCAATCACCAGCGAAATTCTACTACCTAATCACAACCACTCATTTCTTAATCAAACTTTCTCTCACATTTTTTCTCAATCCCCGAGATTCAATATTATTTATTCATTCAGTCAAGCTCAAACAAATTTCGATCATCAAATCATCAACTTCGCGACCTGTCAAGAAGGACAAATTGAGTGCAATGTCGAAGCATGCGGCTTTCCGCCACAATATATCGTATTTAGAGGAGCTTGTCTACTTTTCGTTAGAAATACGTATTAATTTGTCTGAACTTGTTCAAGTATTCAACACGATGTTCAAAATCATTTGAAAGCACAAAAGTTCAAAACTCGTCTAAACAGTGGAGTGAAGTTCGATCGCTCCAAAGTTCCGACCAGTGTTGCCAGATCTTGGAAGTAAATTGCTAAATTGTATGTAAATAGGGGAAGCTCATTACTACTTGACAATCCCGGTTTCAAACGCTCAAGGGGAGCCGCATTAATCCTTCAAACGATTTTCAAAGCCTCCTCCCTCCCTCCCCCTCCCCTCTTTCTCTCTCTCTTTCTCTTTCTCTAGCTCCCGGCAATCCGATTTTTGATATCTTTCATAACTACCACTTTTAATTGCATGAAACAATTCCGGCAACTTTAGTGAAAACAAAGTGAAAAACTTGCGCTGGGCGAACGCGATGCAAGTGCCGAAGGATGCCTGCAGGTGGCGCTTCATAAAAAATGCAATACCCAACGTATGAAAGTTCAAAACGTCGGAACAAATATTGTTAGAACTCAAATTTCGCACAAAGGCGAAATTAAAAAAAAATTTATTGTTTCATGCAATGTGTCACGAAGTTAAATTTACTAAAATTTTTAGTAAAAATTACGTAGAAGAAAGTAAAACATATTGTCCGTTTAGTAAAATATACTTTTCAGACAATAAAATGTACCATCAATTTTTGACATATTTCTTAAATATTTTCTTCTTTTTCTCTCCGTGATATATGTATGAGATTAAATTTTTTGCTATGTATAATAGTTTGATGTGGTTGGTGATGGAAATTTAAGATGTTTCAGTTAAAGTATTTTCTTGAAGAAAATTAAGTTACATGAGTTTGGCTGGTAACGTGGATAGTTGACGATATGATGGCTTGTCTATTATTATTGTTGAATCGCCAAAAGTTTAATGCTTTGCTAAGCAGCTCCGTGCCGCAACCCTTGAGGTTTGATACTTCTTCGATCGCAAGTTGCCAGGTGAGCTAACTACGCTCGTCAGTCCGGCAGTTACTCTCATCGCTGCTGGTAATGGCTAGCAAGATCGTCAACTGTTTATACATTGTTACTCTGACGGTTACTTCGTTTGTCATTGTTTGCCAGGACATCTTCGGTGTAAATCGAAATATCCAATTACGAGTTCTCATCTTCATTGTTGTGATCAATTACTGTTTATTATATTGTTAAAGCTAGTTTCCTCGGAGTTCTTCATTAAAATCTAATGCAACTAAAGGAATTTGGTCGAACTATTATCATAAATTTTAGTTTCAATTGGTTTCAACTGACAATTTAAATTAGTCATTTTAAGATTGTCTCCTAGAATAAATCTTTCGTTAAGGTAACCGTTGTCACATGCTGAAAACGGGCCTTAGTTGACATAATTCAAGTGACACAGTTGGCTGACAAAAATCGATCAACATTAAAGTAAAATACGACTATTTAAATAATCAATATATTCCTCAGATTACACATAAAGATTACTATCATATTTGTTTCTGTTTGAAGGAAATTTGTACGAAAATCTGAATTTATGTCTTAAACCCCTGAAATCTAAAGTCATAGTTAGAAATCGTACGGGTTATTACTATCGAAAATAAATGAATGTAATATCTCTTGTACGAATATTTTAAATTTGCTAATTAGGTGCTATTGAAAACTTTGGCATATATTACTAAAAACTTGTGTATATATAATCAGTGACTTGGTTTACATTTAAAGGTACTTTATTAAATATTTGAAATGCTTCTACAAAAAGTACTGCTTTAATTCAGTGTAATCTCCAATGCTTATTCATAGTAGATAAACTCAAAAGCTGTTCGGTTTGCTTCGATGGTGGTTGTGAAAATTGAAGAATTGAGACATTTTTCAAATTTAAACTGCCTCAGGGGAAAGTTTGGCCTTTCTTTTCGTACGAAGAAAAATTAAAGACATACAGAAGCGTATTACAAATTGGGTCTTTACTTTGGTAGATGAGACAATTTTGATGTAAGCCTGTCGCCCTAACAGACCCCAGTTCAATTTCTCCTGCGAAAAGAAACCCTTTGAACAGGTAATCCCATCAACCCTCCTGAGAGTATCGCTAACCGCTGATAGCTTCGACTTGGTGAGTTAGAACTCTGTGTCTCTTGCGAATTATTCTCACGCTATTCGTTGCGCTCGAATCCCTTTGGTCCCTTTTCAAACTTACCAAGGTTAGCGAAAAATTTGTTCCGTCTGAAACTAATCAAATCACCTTGATCTTGAATTCAACCGAATAATTTTTTATCCTCACGCCCAATATAGCATTCTATATTGATTCAATTTTAGGATCGTTATGATTTTGGGATAGCGAAGATAATCTGTGCGAAATCCGATCAGGTCAAACGGGGAAATCGGGTTAAAAGGTCATATTTGCTGTGGAGTCTTGATGAGGCAATTTCATCAGAACCTCGTTTGAAACTCCGTTCCGGTTGCTACTTTGACGCAACCGTCCGAAGCGTTTCGTTTGATAAAATATACACATCTATGACTGCTTCAAAAACATGTCTTCACGTTTTGTTTGAATATAAATGCACGCGACAAATTCACAGGTGAAAAAATTTATGTACACTCTTATCATGAAAATGTAGGATTCGTTAAAAAGATTTACCTCGCGACTGCGTGCGCTTTAGCCTTTGACTGACAAACGATTCATAAACCCGCAAAATAACATGCAAACTTTTTTTTCTAGTCTGTACGATATATTATTAACAAGAAGAACTAAATTCAATTCAATTTTGATTTCAAATACAGCTTCTTAAGATCTGAATGACGTTTGCGTCTTGCTTTTTCTTTAACTTTGGAGATTCGATTTGGTTTAACGTAATTACTTATTTCGAATATGACAACTGCCACTGATAAATGAAACGAAAATTTGCAAAAGCCTTGGAAGTTGGAGAACGCTTCAGACGATATGATTCACTCCGCGTCCGGAAATGTGGTTCAAGTTCTACTGGTTGATGGGACAAAATTTGTTTATGCTCCACGCAACTTTTCGATAACCAAGCGTTTTCGTGCAAATTGAAAAAGTCTCATATCGTTCTTTTCGTGCTAACTTTTTCAATTATCTCGCAAACTGTTGCTTTTCTCAAAAAATCCTATAAAACGTTTTGATGCATGTGCAACGCACATCCGTAATAAACTGATTCAATTTTTACTATTAAATAGAATTCAGATAAAAAAAGAACTTCTCCAAAACTTTTTCGCAAATTTATTACCGGACTTTTTTTTGCCCCTATTTTAAAACTCGAATGTAAACAACAATTTTCATTTGTATTAACTTCTCTCAAAATTTAATCCTTTCTAAAAACGAAATAAATAGAAAAATTAAAAAGAAAGTTGAAGCACTTTTAAATGGAAACGCGCTGACCTAAATAAGAGAAGTTAAGACAATTTGTTCAGACTCCCTTAGCACGGAATTTTGAACGAAACAAGCGCCATCTGTCTTTGAAATTACACATTGCATTATGGGCGTGTGTGGCGCGTTGCACATTACGTCCGATCCTGTAATTCGGGTAATTTACATCCCATGAGCTGTGTTTGCAAACGCCGTTTGTATCGCACATATCAAACGAAGCGTATCTTATTGAATTTTGAATAATTCTCTGCACTTCGCGTGTACACACACTTTTTTTATCATTTGCATTTTGTCTTTTACATCACGTCGCAGCTTTACCCTTTTACCGCTCAAAGTGAATTTTTTTCCACCGCGCCCAAATTACTTAGTTGATGTATTTTGTATGCTAAAAGCCTCGCGCATCAAAGTATATAGCTTAATTCATGACCGAAGTACATTGTTTGATAACTTGCCGGTGATGAATATTTAAAAATGTCATTCGAAATTTTAAAAGAAAAATGGATCTCGTCGGTTTTTTTTCTTTCTTTCTTTCTCTCTCTCTCTCTCTCTCTCCATTTAACGAATTTTCGTTGCGCTTGCCGAGCTTTATGATTTTGAGTTTTAAGCGTTAAAGTGAAATAACATTGGGCGTTGAATGGAAACAACGTTGCAGCCACATAAATTTGCCGGATGTCGTGGTCCTAATACGCATAATGCGACGTACGTTATTTAAGCGCCTTAAGAACAACGCCAAACTAAACAACCCGTGTTGAGCAAGAAAATGATTTCGCTCGAGAAAGCTTCGCCTTGGTTTCGTTTTGCAAAGCTCTTTTCGGGCTTTATTCTTATGCCGGGCTTCAGGGCAAAAAATGCAGCTTGCATTTTGGTATGTAGCAGTATGCTAAATTTGGGTTATGGCTTGATAAGAATCTCTCCTGAACGGCGTAATTATCGTGGAAGATCGTCGAGAAATATATCCCATGAGAATGTCTGACGAGAGCTTTCAGAGCTCGAGTTTTATGCGATCGTATGGAGCGAACATTTTTCGTATTACACTTCCAACAAGATTTGTATGCTGTAATTGGGTATGGCAAATATAAAAGGTTTTTTTTGGATGGATTCTACAAATTATTTTCAACATGGCCTAACAAAAAAAAATCAACATTCAATTTTGCTGATCCTCGAGTCACGCGTCATTTTAACGACAAATCTAAATTAAAATAAAAAAAGAATTTCAATTTCATATTCTTTCGAATCTCATCTAAGGTTATTAGACCGCATCGTAGATGACAAGTATAAATCATGTATAATCTTACGCGCCACCATATACCATCCACGACCCTGCAAAATAATTCAGGACTAATAAAATCTTGAATAGCGAGTTACGTGATCCTATCTGCGGTCTATCTAACAATCACAAAGTTAAATTAAACGTATAATCAATAATTCAGCTCAGAGAACTTCATAAAAAAGAGGCGGAAAATGTTAATTCCCCCCTCCTGCCAATGTTTTCTTTTCTCTTGCTTCCTTGTTGTTATTTATTTTATTCATTTTTTCTGATTACAAATATATTCAAGGAATAACGTTAATTTCATGACTCTTACAGGTGTCGTTTTTGTTACGAGCAAACTCAAACTTAATGCTGATTAGTTTCAGGCTCTGTTGAGTACAGGCAGAGTAACTGTGTGCAATTAAATTAATTTCGCAAAGCAGTCGGCTGCAACGTGTGTTTTGTCAGCACGAAAGCTTCCGTCTAACCAAGGAAGCCCGCGATGAAATAAAGAATTGTCAGGAAATAGGTTACGACGGTTAGCGAATTTGTTTTTCGTTGCGTTCAACCGACGTAAACTTTGTTCAATCAATAATTTAACTTAAGCCATAATTCGAGGTCGCATCCATCCAAAAATATTTTTTATTCAAATTTTTTAAAAATATAGGACAAAAAGTTCGTCGCTGATAAAAATGAAAAGAAAAAAAATAAAGGAAATAATAAATTCGTACATTTTCATATCTCCGAGCACATTCGCTTGATAAAAATGTGAAGCTCTTTATCGCGCACGTAATTTAAACGAAAGAAAAAAAGGCTGAAGATATTTTGGCGAACAAAACGTTGCTCTTGGAGTTTCAGGATTTTTTTGCCATTCATGGCTAATTTTTGACTAGAATAGAAAAGTTCGCCTGCTCGAATGGTAATTTTTACCACTCGGAGCTTCGAGTTTCACGGGGTACCGTGGCATTTGAAATGGTAATTTTGTCATATCAAATAACACTCGAGTTTTGTGGAGTATGCTTACATGTTACAACCAAGACAGACATTTGAGGATTTCTTTCTGTTTAAAGCCCGATAAAAATCGAGACGAGTGTTCATGGAAATGAGCCACGAAAATTCGTTCTGACATATCACAAAATCACTTGCAAAAAATCTAAATATAAAAAGTTAACATTTTTCTCGAGCAAAATAAAACTTTTGTTACTGATGGTGTTTTTTTGTATTTAACCTAACGTATCACAAAAACAGTTATAACAAACCAAAAACATATTAATTAATATTAATATTAAAAAGATATTAATATTTTCGGAGAAAAATTAAATTTATATTATTTCGTAGATGATGATGAAATTCCCCCCCCCCCCCCGGAGAATTTCAGTTTTATTTCTGTTTGGTTGGAAAAATGAAAAAGCGTTCAAGTGTTTACATTAAATCCACTCCTGACTTATATATATATATATATTGCGGATAAACACTCTCAAAATCAGCCACGACACTTTTCCCGGCAATTGTTTTTCCAAAGCATCCCATTAAAAGTGGAATAAAAAAAATTCGATCACTTGAAGTGAACTAAAACACAATTCGGGAAACCTGCGATATATTTTGCCTCAATTCGGCCGAACGAAAATTTCACTTTTGCGTGGAACTGCGAACGGCTAGGAGTATATAGTTGTTCGCAAAAAGATTTTGCACCCGGTAGTTTTAGCAGTCTGGAAAATTATCTTTCGCGAGACACTTGAAACAACTTCCTTAACATAAAATAAAGTGAGGTCTTAATCCGATGGACCGAAGCACCATGCCGAAAATCCCATTGAGATACAAGCAAAGCTCATCGAATAAATCATTTTTCTAATGGACGTCGTGTATCAGAAGCGGAAATGAATAATATGACGCGTTATCAACTCGGCACAAAGTCAGATCACGTTTCCGCGTAGTATTCCACATCAGCAATTGGATTGTCTAATCGTGAAAGAAGAGGTTGCCTCTGTCTTGATATTTTCTTGAAAGCCAAACCGCCGCTAAGCCGTGCTTCGCCTTACGAGTATGGTTTCAGTTTACTTAAAGTGTACCTGCGGGTTGCGCGGATCGAATTTCCGTATCGCAGTCGAGGCAATTTTTTTCCTACTTTTTTTTCGCAAAGCAAGTGTCGCGTCGAAACAACCGATCCCGTAATCAAAACGCCCCGACAAATAGCTACTCTCGAACTGCTGATCCGGTCGCTTTTTATTACCCTGCGATTTATTTTCAACGACCCGAACTGAGCACCTTTTACTGTTCGCAAATTTTTAATAGAATGGAAAGTCGATTCTCGGATAAAGGCTCCATTACAAATGCTCCCCAACTATTTCTCGATTCTTATAGCTTTCTAAAGAAAACACACAATTTTAACAGAATTGAAATGCTGTCGAAACAAAATAATATCGAAAACATAACAAAACTATATTGAGTGAAAAAAAAAGTGTATTAATTGAATAAAGCCCACAAACAGTGCAGTGTTTTCTGCGAACTATATTATTTTTAATTTGTTATGAAACCAAAGTGGAGAAAAAATTGTTATATAATTAAGACGTGCCTAATGCAAGTTCACAGTTTTAAAGTTATCGAGAGTGCGAAGGCTACGAAAAGCAGTAGAAACTATAATGTAAGATAACGAAAATTTAGTGGTTATTATAATCAAGGCAAATTTAGTTAGCGGCTTGGCGTAAACTTTGCAAACGTCAGAAGAACGTGTGCAATAAACGTTAATTAAATGTTGACGGTTTTCGCGAGAGTCGATTCGCGAAATGATTTGGGATAAATTTGCCATGCCCGTCGGCTAATTATGTGTTTCCGTGAAGCTGTCGGCAGACTATTTATTAAGGTCGTGAAGTTGTCGGGATGGCCGTAATAGATTATTGCTCCATAATTTTTTGCTAACGACGATCATTCGTCTAATGTGATACAGGCCTTCGGTTAATAGATTGCGCTTTATCTGACAAGCAATAAAAACATGTTTGTCACGAGGATCGGGGCCATGCGAAAAAGTATCGCGTACGCGATGATACCGCATTCTTGTACCCAAGTGGCTTTTCGGCTCGCGCAAATTAATCACTGAAAGCGAGTGATTGATTTGTTACCCTCCTGATCGATGTAATTGTACGGAAAAAAAATCATTATGACCTTTAAGAAAATAATTTATCAAACGAATTCAAACTGAATCATTTCTAAAAATTAAAATTTATGCATAAATAAATTTGTGCAAATGTCCAATCGAATGTATATCACATTGACAACTATCTTTATTTCTCCGATGATTGAATCTCCCCAAAGGCGGTGGAGAAGTTTTATCCCAATTTCAATATTTGCATCGATGACATAAATTTCCCCAGCGATCGCTGACCAAACAAGACAAGGCAGCATTTTATCCGCAATTGTATCTGCACGACGATAAATTTCATGCGGCAATTATTGAACAAATATTGCTATTCTTTTGGGGTGGAAATCATCTCGCCTCAAACACTGTTCGTTTGCATTAAGTCTGATTAGTAAACATGGTGACAGCGGTGGGATAGGGCGGGACACCTTTGCTGAGGAATAACGCGCAGGTAGCATGACAGAGTGGCCACTCAGTGAGAATTAACAGAATAACGGTCGTTAATATCTTTAATGTCACACCCTCCTGCTCAACAAGGGTCCGACCCCGCTCGACAGATGGACATCGCAAGGAATTAGCGTTTAATATCCGCGATGCGATGCCATCAAAGCATCGCGATTAAAAACAGAAAAAAGCTCGGGATGCTGCTCGTTCGAGCGGAAGTTCGCTTTAATGACGGTGTATCAGCTAGTAAAATTGAACTGCTTGATGTCGGTGTCCCAAAGTGACTGGAACGACGAAAAGTATACTGCGCTATACCGAATTCGCGATCGATAATTCCGTATCTTCCGGAAAGAGATATGCGATTTTTATTGTTGTTCAGACTTCGTTCTTTTGTTTTATCTTTGTCCTCCAGTGTTTGTACTTCAAATCAAATTGATGAATAAGCATCAGTAAATTTAACATAACGGTTTCTCTGAAACTCTATATGAATAAAAAATGTCTGAACTCAATTTGAAATGTGATGTGATAATTTCGATTTTATAATGAAGGGATGTATACTGGTCCAAATAAAAAATTCAACACTTTATTTAATTCCAATGAAAAGTGTTGCGATTTTTATTTGGATCAGTGTATAATGCGATGGAGAGAAATTGTTGTTTTTATCACGTTAATCAAAAATTACATTTGTCCGTCAATCGAAATGCATTTTCATCAATTTACGTAAATCAAAATTACATTTTCACAGTGTGCAGTGTGTGAAGTTGATTCGATATTTCTCATTTGGAGAAAAGAAGTAGGATGAAAAAAAACTCAACTTATCTTACTAAATGGCATTTTCAGAGTTTCTGTAACTTCTTTTGCTCTCTTTCACTTCATATCTTCTTAGCCATTACCATGATTAATATTACAATAAAAATGATCAAACGCCAACTGAAAAGCAATCTCGACAGTGCAACAAATATAAAACGCATTAAGCGGAATCGAGCTTGGGCTAATTCATCACGTACTTTTCACAGAAAGTTATATCAAACTAGCAATGAAAACGACAAGAGAGCAAGATTTCTATAATAAACGCTTTTTAGAAAACTCATACAGCTTCAATATTAAGAAACGAATACGAGAGATACTTTACATCATTCATTTTTTTTTTTTTTCATCCACCGCTGATATTAAATTTCTAATGAAACGTCCACGAATACGTCCAAATTTTCGAAGCCAAACTGAATATTTTCATATCGATTTGATGATATGCCATTACGTCCAAAATATATTAACCCGTTTCGACTCTGTTTGTCTTTCCGTCCTTTCAGCCTCGCAATAACAAGTCAATCAATACATCACTCGATCAGTCCTGTCATATATAATTATTATTACTTTTTATAATTTCTTTAGGGAAAAAATTTGTCAGCCGGATTACAATTGAAGACAACAAAAATGTTGCCATCGGGGGACAGTCACGTCAGTCACGCCAAGGGGTGCGATAAGTTTAGACTCGGAATGCAATAATGGATTTCTGCCCCTCGTTGAGCATCGAGTGCGTACGTTTACGCTGTAATTGTAATCAATATGAATATAATATTAGATTCGACTTAATAGGACGCTACGCGATATTGTCCATTTTAGGTGTTCGGTAACATGTTATTTTGCCGCACTTACAGCGTGTAACTCGAACCTAAAGCCGGTGTTTCGAGGATACCTATTTATTGCTATCAAAAGCGATTACACGCTATCGAATTCAATCATAATTCACCGCCTGTGAAGCCCGTTCTGATTATTAATTTGAAATCATCTAATAATTGTTATTCCAACACAATTTTTCCCAATGCAAATGTTGCAAATCAAACACCCAACTTGATGGACGAAACAAAAATAATCCACACGTTTTGCTTGTGTATCACTATATTGTTTTGTAGAATTGTTTTCTTTTTTTTTGTTATCTTTAATCTGGGGTGCAAATTTTATTTGTCGCTCGTTATTTACATTATTGAGTTAGCTGGTCAAACTTTCGACTTAATTGTTGCAGTTATGTAAATACAAACCTGTACCAATATTTGGAATCAAATTAAGCTCAACAAACATAAACGAAGTTATGCGAAATATAATTATTAGTTTCTTTACGTGTTCGGCTGGAACGAAGTTATGGCAAACATGCATTTCAATATTCTAAAACATTCGTTACACCAAATAAATCTACTATATATGTGCACTTAATACTAATGCTTTAGCAATCAGCATTAATTTATTATTGAAACAGAATACTTAATTAAGAATCAAAACTAGAGTAACTATTTTTTTGTCAGTATGAATTTTTAAATAAGAATTTTTAGTTGTTAGTTTTTCTTTTTTTTTTTATTAAGTCGTAAAATGTTTATCTGCTCGAGCAACGAATCTAGACTTTGCCAACTGAAACGTTGAAGATAGGACAAGAATGACGAGACCGCGCAAATGAAAAGATGTCCAAATTAACCGAGTGGAGTATTTACATCATCCAGAATTACGAGAGTCTTGAATAAGAGAGAACACGACGATGGCTTTTCTTTCTGCATTTTTGTTCACACAAGTACTTTTAACGTAAGATAATTTTGAAAAGTTGAAAGAAAAATTTGTTCCATTTTTTTTCCATCCTAACTTTTATTTCCAATGCAAAAAAATTCGACTCTGAGAATCTTCCTTAAACCTCTTGTATCAGTTTCAATATCAACTGCGTTTTTATTCTCAGACCATATTTATTCTTAAGATTGACCAGACTCTGCAGACTTTTTTTCTCCTGAGGTTGCCAATCGGTATTCCTCGTGCTTCCAAACCATAGCTCTCGGGTTTCTCTGCCTCAAAACATACGGTTTTATGACCCGACATAGATAGATTTCTGCTCACTCTTCATCCATATATATTTTGCTTCGTACCGAGTAAAGGTTCAAATCAATTATTTCTGTATGATCTTTTTTATTTTATTTATTTTTCCTCTTTGCTTTCCTTGTGATGGAGCTCGGCTCGTTTCCTTTAATTGGTATTTCACTCATCCCACTTTAGCTCCATTCAAAATGTTTCGAGGCGAACTCATCTAAAGAAACGCAAATGGGAATGGAAATTAATTCAGATATAATCCTAATGGATGAACACTCACCGATTTATTTAATAAAAATATGAAACAAAAATTGGTTGTTTGTTTTTGCTTTCTTCTATAATCAAAAAAATCAATCTTCATTAAAAAATGACAGACAGGAGACTAAAAACCCGTTAATCTTAGAGAGTCGCATGGCTTTATCGGCTTGCTGTACATTACCACAATTTACCACTCAAGTTCTGGCCACAAACATTTTTCCCCCCATACTTTTTAGCGTGCGAAACGCTGACACGACAGATGGCCACGGCCGGCTTTAAATTAACGTCCCAATATCGTCGCGATCATCTATTATTTTTAACGTACATGATCCTATCGGCAATCGCGGACAAGCTAGATTTTTTTTCCCAACATAGTTTATTTGCATATAAAATTCAGACAATCACGATATCCTCACAGGTATCGAACTCAAACTGAATTACTCTTGAAACAACAGATTTTTTTTTAATTGTCATACTACTATAAAAAAAAGAGTATACAATTTCTCTACGTATAAAATCTTTTGATGTGATTTCGAGATTTTATCCCTTTCGTGATTCTTGCCGGCTCAAATCCCCGGGTAATTTCCACCGATACAAATAAACAAAAGTTTGCGTAGTAATAAAACTAGAGAAGATGTGAGAAACATCGTGCTGCGATAAAAAAAAATCTTTGTTTCATCCGTGAACAATACCCGAGTGATGAAAGTTGGCGAATCGAGTAGCGCCGTCGTGCGAATAGTCAGACACGATGTGGGACTTTGAAGTTTCACCCGACAAAACAATTGGCGTGAGAAATTAAAAAAAAAGAGCCGCGCCCCGGACGGGTAAAAGGAAAAAATCGCGGAGGTAAATTGGTCTGTCCAATAACATTATTTTCGTTCGTTTGACGGACGAGAAAAGCGCCTTTGCGCAGCAAAGCGTTCGGCCGTTCTTGTTGCATTATGTGATATGAATGTGAAATAGTGTATATATAAATACGTAGCGTGGGTGTACATGACGTGGCGGCAACTTTCTGTGTACTTTCTTTTTTTGCGTTCGTGCCTCGTCCGCTTTAATGGAATAGCATGCGAAGTAATTTTGAAAGAATAGGAGACTTATGTATGCAGATTTACGCAGTCACCCGAACTATATTAATTTGTACTCGCTCCGAGCTGCCGTCGCGTTTTTTGATCCTGTTATAAGCCTGGGGCGCGCGCTACGACAGATGGTTGCACGCTAGCAAAATGAACACTTAACAACTTTACGCTCCCTGCACCCACTTTATTTCTATCTTTTTACTACATTTTCAACCCCTTCTACTTATACCAAAAATCATCCGTCGACAGTAATCCCAAACCAGTAATTCTCATTCTGATTCCCTTTTACCAAATCTCATTTCAATTCTTTTTTTTTTTTTCGTCCCAATCCAATCTTTTCACTTTAATTTAATTTAATTTTATTATTTTACGTAATTCTGTTATTTTTGTTAGAGATTATTCATTCTCTAAAAATTTGTTATTACTTTTAGTCCGAAATTCAATTGAAATTTAATTGCTAAATATAATATTCTAAACGAAAATTTCGTTGTCGGATAGATAGTTTTTTTTCCAATCATGCAAATCGTTCTGTAATAAGATTCGAAAAACTGAAATAACACGCCGCTTAATGGGATTGAGTTTTGTCTGAAAATTTTCGATCGGGGCGTTGTTTCATGCGCGATTTTCATATTCGCATCGTTTTTAAATCACAACCAATAAAATTTCGCGTGAATTTAGTGCGCGACCCACGGTATACTCGTGTAAATTGCGTTTCGTGCGAATTCCACTTAACTTCGTTTTATGAATTTGTGTGTATATGCGCCGCGTCTTGCGCGATACCCAAGCAATGACGTTTTATGTGGATTTAACCCACTTGCTTTTACATTTTCCCCGAGACAAATATGTGAGTTTATTTGATTTACGATTTTGCGGCAATCGTTCTTTCTGAAAAAAAAAAAAAAAATGTTCTTTACTTTAATCTTTTCGCAATGCACAAATGAATTGCATAATTAATTCCATTTTTTAATATTATATCTTGTCTTATTTCTTAATGTAAATTTCTTTTTATTTTTTTATTTATTCAATTAATATTGAAAGCAGAAAGATACAAATACCGAAAAATCGTGATACAATTTGCTGTATTAAAGTAATTGGCGTTATGAAAACTGTGTCTTTTAAGTGGCGGTTTAATCAAAATGAGATTCTGCGCTGAATCAAAATGATTAATATCGAATGCTCAGTTGTCGAGGTAATAAATTCGGAATGATATCTCGGCAATTAAACGTGCGGCCGTAACTCGCGAGTTTTAAAACTAGGGAACGGGCGCGTGAAGCGGTAACGTTAAAATACATTTCCGTTCAATTTAAATAGTAGCTGATTGGTACGATTCACATTGTTCGGGAAAACGAACTATTTCCATCGGGTGAAATTTATCGAACAAACTATTTGCATTGAGAGAAGAATGTCTCTTCAGGATACGGGCTGGCTATTGACATTGCAAACGAGGCTGAGCTCCAGTTATTGAAATACTTTTATTTCGAACCTGTTCGCAGCCGGTACCTCATCGAACATGTTAATTAGGCATTTTAAATCATCGCGCCACTTCATTTAATATCGAAAGGCCCGATCTGATCAAGATCATAAATTAGCCCGACGTATTATTTACGAATTAACGAATTCCCCGGTGTGTTAATTAAAGTCACATCGTGTGCTTGATTATGACAACCCATATAGTATGTAATACGTATTATATCATAAATATAAAGACGACTTGAAAATCGCGCCCCAATGTCTGATCTTAGACATTATTATCAATTAACAATGTTAATCATCAAAACGTTAATGAGACGTCACGGAGAAACTTGATAAATTATACAAATTTTTCCCGTTCCACCACGTCGAACGCCCGTGTACATCCAATTTCAGATAATTTCCAATCGCAAATTGATCTGTTTGATTAACTGGACTCAATAAGTCGCCGCTCGTGCAGTTAATGAACTTGGCATTGCCCGCAATATCTCTGCTCTCCTATTAATCATATAATTTTAAAACTAATTTCCATGATTGAAATCCTCGGGGATGTGGTATTTGTTTGTTTATTTCTTTTTTTTTTTTTTTTTTTGGTGTTGAAAATGAACTTATTTTAGTATTATGATTGATTGTGAAATTCATGCAAAGTCTTTGAAAATGCACTGCAAAAACTTTTTATCAAGAGCGAACACGAAATGCAGTGCATGCTTAATCAAATAAAGTGGGGTGCACAAAGTGCATCGTATAATATTTGACTTGGAATGTGATCAATGTCAATATGTAAAAATGTTCAAGTTGTTTTCTGCGCAACCAAATTAAAGCGCCTTTGCGTCGGGGCGGTAACAAGAACGTATTAATTTTGTGCGCTGACATCGCTCGTTATGTTTACTCGCATGTGTATATAAATGCAGTTCAATCTCGGGAACAAAATTAAAAGGAATTCATAACCTAAATATCAAATTTGAAATAACGATAAAAAATAACATCATTTTGTAGTAGCGCCAAAACGTGTTGAAATTAAAAAGCGGCTAGCATTTATTTGGTTAAAGACTGACGAGCAATTTTTATTGAATGCAACGTCTCTCTTTCTTTTCACCAGGTTTGATAAACTTTTATTTGTGCGCTCAATTCGTTTGAAAACGTTTTGATTTCGAAATATATCACTACTTTTTTTAATCGTTCCGAATTTATATATTTTCCTTTTTGAACGGGTAGTTTTGTATTTTTTTGTTCGAATCACTTTATCCGTATATAAAAAAATGTATTAAAAAAACTAAATAACAAAAATAGGAATCTACAATGGTTTTTTTTCTCAACACAGAAAAAAAATAACACAGATCCGGACAGTACATTTGTTTTCAGATGGAGAAGATTAAGTCTGAAGTTTCGATGTTTTTTTTATCGACGAATTCGATTTCTTCATTTCCTCGCGTGCTCTGACTGAAAAGGTATTGTTTCATTTTAATTCACTGAAACACAGGAGCTTTTTTAGTGGCCAAATGAAATCGTAAGTCAAACTTTTGATGGTCAATCACTCACTTCAGAAAATTTTAGCCTAAAAAACAAACAAAAATTAGTAATGAATTAAAAATTCAACACCATCCTCCTCTAGTGGTAAAAAAGAATGTTTTCCAACATCCCTTGTGGTTTGAAAAATCCTCACTTGATAGCATTTCCATGTAAGTAAAAGTCTCATCAGACTTCTAATTTCCCTTAATTTTTGTCCGCCAGCGAATTGGAAAAAAAGGATCCCAACCTCTAAGCCCTTTGGACGAAACAAAACAGTTACCCGCCAAGTCGCAAATCCTTTGGCCTCGGTGGAACGATTTCGGAACCAATAACCTGCGCATTAACTTTGATAAAAGGTTCAGCGACCTCGTCATCGTCCTTTTTTGTGGCCGAATTGGAGCCCTAAAAACGACACGGTGTGCGCGTTTAGCCGACACAACCCCTTTTCAACGGGGCAATAAAAGTCAGCGTCGCTCGCCTCAAAACCTTACCGGTGTAAAAAGACGAAAAAAAAACAAAGAGGATTCACCAAAAGAGCCAAAAGAAAAAATGAAGAGGGATGATTGGAGGATGGACAAGCAAAAAAAAAATAAACGCTGCGAAAAAGTCTTGTGCAGAGGATTTTTGTTATTTTTTGCATCTCTTTTGTTTGTAGTTTTCACTCACAGCATCGCTTGTAGCGAATGCTTTGAAATGCACGGCAGAAACGGAAGTCGATCAAACCCCGCTATGGTCACTGGAGCGAATACCGTGACGGGGTGGCAGCAGTTGGGACGCTGCATGCAGCGACGGAAATAGCCGGGCGGACGGATAAGAGAGAGACAAGCCGTGCCATGGCTATCTTTAATATCTTTAATCCACACGCACACGCGCGCCCAAAACGCAAACACACAAACGCGACCGATGCGGTGCGTGCGTCGCCAACACCGTAGGGTAAATTCGTGTCCCATCAAAAGGATACTAAAGCGTTTGCTGCGCTGCAACCTGCGTCGCAAATCCTTTTAAGATAAGCATTTCAAACAGGCGATTATTTTTAACGAAAGGGGATGCTTGTTTTGTTGCGTTTTAATAAAAAGACACGGGTGCTTGATTTTTTGCAAAACGTATATAACGTTCTTGGCTTTTGTCGAACAAAATTGCGACTTTCGCAGCATCAACTCTTTGAATTTTGTCATGCAAATAATACCCAAGTAAAAAGGTCCATTTATGTTTATAAAACAAAATATAAACGTCGTATATGGCTCAGGATTAGTACTCATTTCTGTTACGTTTATTTCATCTATGAAAATTATTAATTGTCTGTACATATATTCGGTAGATATATTATTTATATGGAGCATGTACGTATTTTTTATGGATTCAAATGTATATACAAAAAAAAACAAATTTTAATGACTGCTTTTTTTTTCTTTTCAGGTAAGTTTTCCTCAGAACTATATTTCTTTCTGGTGAGAACTGATTGATTGGTGAGTTGAAAAAATGTACAAATACATGAATTGAATCACTTTGTTTTCCTTATTGTGCAAGATCTCTGTGAAAACCCACTTGAGAGTCACGCGAATCCTCGGGGTAGTAACAAATTGTCTCTTCGTTCGTTTTAAGAATTCAGAGCTTAATCTAGCAATAAAATAAAATGCCATAATGTATATGCGTAAGCGAATGAGAATCGCGCTTGAATGACCGACCGACCGCGAAACAACATATGGTCAAACGAACCGGGAAATTAATTAAAACCTCGGTGGTCGTTCAGGATTATTTTCTTTGCGTCACGAGTTAATCTTCGGGCAAACAAAAAACGGCAGCATTATTTTTTCCATCAATTACCGTGCATTCTTCTCACGAGAAGAGAATGTAATCAACATTTCGATGCTTCTAAAGGGATACTTTTTTTTTTCATCCGTAAAAATTGCGAGATGAATAACGAGTTGGCGCGAATTTATGTTGCAAATAAAAATGGAAACCGGCGTGTGCACAAAGTTACGCGCGATGAAAAATAATAAAACTTTACTTCATTTTGTGTCAAAATATGAAAAATATATATATCCATCGATACACACCCAGAGAGGGCAACTCGTTTTCTCGCGCGCTGGGAGGCGAAATTAAGGGAAAAACTTTTGTCTCAAGAATTATACTCGCGAAAACATGCTCCGCGGCAATGCGGATATAACTGGCGGGAATTATTATTCGCAGCGCAACACGCGCCAAGTTTCTTTCTCTCTCTCTCTCTCTCTCTCTCTCTCTCTCTCTCTCTCTCTCTCTCTCTCTCTCTCTCTCTCTC
>JAQQRF010000962.1:0-20231 GCA_030523145.1 Trissolcus brochymenae
TAAATAGTTTGCTAAAACCTGAAGATTCTTATTCTCAAGATCCCCTCTGAAAGAATGATAACAAATTTAACTATATCAATGGTGATTCATAATTTATACTATGATTAATGAGTCACGTACCTACAATTATGTAGAATAAAACAAATAGGATAGAAAAATAAAGTACATATATCTAAATATATTAATGGCGATTGATAATTTAATATCCCATGTATTACATACCCAAAATATTATAAATAAAAAAATGAAATTGAAGTTTGTACCTATAGATAACCTTACTGCGCGCTTACTTTTTATTAAGACCAAAGGAATATGTTATATTCATAATATATAGGCGAAACGCTCATCAACTTGGCAATATATATTTTACATTCCATGTATATATCTAGTTTATTCAAAGTATATTGCATGCGATTAGTCATTCATAATTATAATGAGTATAATGTATAAAAATTCTGATGATATTATAATTGTATTAATGGCGATTCCGTATCACGTGTATCACGACCCCAAAATAGTATAAATTAAAACTTTAGTTTTAGAAGTTTATACCTACAGAGGACCTTGCTGCACGCCTGTTGTTAGGGAGAGTAACGATATTTCTATATTTCATCTCTAAAAATATGTTTGCAAAATGAATTGAACTCTGAAATTGGTTCAATGTTGGTACTGGAGTTTCGCAAGAATCCGTCGTCAGACTACTCTTATTCTCAATTTTTATCTATGATATCGCCTCAGCAATTACACACTGTAAGTATATTTTATATGTGATTGTAGGCAACCTTTCGTTACAACTCCAAATACACGAGCTCTCCAGTTCAGTACCAGATACATTTACTCACGTATTTCCGATTCAGTACCAGAGAGCATGTATGTAGAATCTGAAATTGGTTATACCATTTGGGATTAGCGAATACTCTTACAATCTGGCTGCATTAAAGCTTCTTTTGGACATTGCTAAAAAATGTGGAGATTTATTGATGAACGATAGTATCAGTCTTAGAGGAACTCCTCCAAAAAAGCAACCGCTTGGGAATATTTTCTAATAGTGATAGAGTGCCTCAGAGGAAAGCGGATTACCATTAATCACTACATGTGCCAATTGATGAATAGACATGGAAACTTCCATGATAAAATCTACTATTTCAATCAATTGCCGATCTGTTGAAATCAAATTATTCACAAATCGTTTGCAATGGTTTTTCTAATGAAAATGTTTTGCTTAAGGCAAATAAATGTGTATCAACAATATCAAGAGGTTAATCAAGAACGAAAAAAGAAATTTCACGTAGTAATCGGCAAGTATTTATTAATAACTGTTTTTAGAAGCAAATAGCAAAAAGTATTTAGAGGGACTGTAATTGCAATTAGTGATAGAATTTTTCCGAGATTTACTCGGCAGTGATAGGGATGGATAGGAAACTCTCTTTGAAGTTATATTAGAAGGGCAACATTGGCCCTCGGCTGTATTGAATCATTCTATGGAACAACGATTGACGCTGACGATGATTTAGAACATTGGCCGCTGTTTCATTACGCTATCTAAAGAATGTTTTACCAGGCTGGTCACTGCTGATATTACCTTTGAATCTTGTGATAAAGAAGATCTAAATCTAGATGGTCATTATAATGGCAGAACTGTATTTTAGAGAGTTAGTTGTTGCGAGTATGATGATATTGCTAATTTTTATAGATCATTCTCTCTTATTCACTTCTGCAGTTTTGTCAAAATTCTTTAATTCGTGATTTTCTTTACTTCTTTTGCATTCTTTAAACAACAGTTGCAGTGTAATTTAATATCACATGCAAATGTAAAATAATTCATTATTTTTCTCTGTTTACCATTCATATATTCTTTGTCATTATAATTGTATTCAGCCATATAGACTCACAGAGGTACCAATTTTTTAAATAAAAAAATTAATGAATAAATATTTTTAAAACGTGTTTGCAATTCTTTTCTTCTTATAAAAAAATATGTTGCTTTATTCAGACAAATATTCAAAATTAATATTGATTTTTATATTTTATTAAAATATAATTAAACGTCTTTTTATTAAAATTAAATATAATATTAAATTTATTAAATTAAAGACACTATATTTCGTTTAAAAGTGAAATCAAAATATGGTCTATACAACGAAAGAAATAGCCAAGCTCAATGTGGCAGGGCTCGAAGATGAAGGTGCGTGACTGGGACACGAAAAAACGTGACGAGCCACCGCGGAGGGTCTTGGCCCTCATTTCACAAGGGACCCAACGCAGCCAAAAATCGTGAATCACAATTCGTGACCGCCTTTTCGTGTTTTGTACACGAGATCCCGCCGAGATACAATCACATGATTCCGGATCTCACTATTATGCTGCCTGCACGATTCGACATCTATACTTTCCTCTAGTCTGCGTCCACAGTATTCCATCTATAAAAAAATGTTCATCTTCTGCCTTAAATGTCACAACTATTCAATTTTCAAAACGAAAGATCTTTTTTATTTACTCATCGTATTTTGATTAATTTACTAAATGGAATGTTTCTCGATTAACATAAAATCAATCCTTTCTGAATGTCATTATATGAAATTGCTCTAATCAACATTGATTAATACGAAAACATAAAACGCTATTTCCCGGCACACAATGCTTAATTGCAGAACCACTTATTAAACTCAGCTATTCAGCTGACATAAATTTTCTCCGTGACTGTCATTGATATCGAGTGAAAATGTAAAATTAGCATTAAACGACTCGGCATTTAAACAAAAACTGTATAACGTGCAATAGAAACTTATGGAGAATATTAAATTTGAATTGATTCATACTATATTTATAATCCGCGGATTTGGCTAGCAACATTCCTAGGCAGAAAGCCAATACCGGATCGGTGTGGTTCTGCCAACATTGAATTAACATCAATATTACGTTGACTTTGAAAAAATCTTTTATCGTTTATTATTGTTTGGTTAATGGTTACTAATTTGTTATAATTTCATGATTTTTTTTTATTCAATGAGATTGAATTTCGACCTAATAAAAAATCCTAATAAACAATTAATGCTAAACAATAAATTTCATGAATATTTAATCAAAAATGATATAATAATGCGATAAATATGTCATTTCATGTCTAATTTTCGTAAATAATAGTCATTTCATGGAATTTTCAACTAAATAGAATTGTGGTTAAGCAAGTTATTTATTCTGATGACTGGTTTCAATATGATCAATGGAGCAGTGGACAGAGACGTGGACTATCACTTCGGGTATTTGGGTTCTATTTCGAATATACAACAAACAAAAAAAGGTTATTAACTAATAGCATAAAATTTCAATGAAATACATATAAATTGTTAATTTATAAGCAATTTATTGTTGTTTTAATATTGAATAAAAGCAACAGAAAACTCTCGATGTAATGCAAACGTTGGCAAACAACATTGGAGTTGCGTTACTTTCCGACGTTGATCCTGTGTTACGACGCCGTTGTCAAACAGCATCGTTACGACTTTGTCGACGTTGTGTCTATGTCGGTCAGTTCAGATCACTGCCTTCGAAGGTCAGTTTTCAGAGTAAGAATATTGCCGTCACACCAATTTGACAATTGGCAAACTCGATGTGATGACAATCATCGTTTGCAAATTTCATTATGTTCATAGTACAACAAAATTTTAATTCAAAATTTTTCTTTTTTTCTATTTAAATTTTTAGCAGGAGTGAATAACGTATAAAATAACGAAAAGAAGGCCTACACTCAGGAAAAGTAAGTTTTCAGGGGGTTCCCTTAAAAATATTCTGCGGTTTTTGATGCTGAACCTCCCCATCACAAATGTAAACTGAAATTCTCGTTTGTCTCGCGTTTTTAAGCATGTTTACATTTTTTTAAATCGTTTTTTTCCACATTAATCACTTTTGCTGAAGTTATTTGAACGCTTATCAAAATATGGATTTTTTATTCCCAACAGTATATATCATATACGTCAATAATATACTTATGCCCTGGTCTAAATGATAGTAATTTCTAATCATCAAAATTAAGAAAATTAAAAATTAGGAATTAATTAATTAAAATGAGGAGATTAGAAAATTTCTATTTTGCATTTCATTTTTTGTATTTTATTTTTTGTATTTATTCTAAAAACGCGATTTTTACATAGAATAAAGCTACATAGATTAAATGTTGGGGGTAAAAATCTACAATTATTGATTTATACATAATCGCACATGGGTTTATCTATTTTTATAATTTTGATGACTTCAAAATAAAATCACGTTGGAGGATTGTAGACGTATTTCGTTTATTGCCGACGTGAATGCCGGTGATAAAAGCAGTCACGGTCGCACGTTTGGTTTCGAGCATTGCGTCGTCTCTTGTAGTTTTTTCTATCTCTCGACAGTGGTGTGTGAAACGAAAAAAAGAACGGGGAAACCAAAAGAATCTTACTAACTGAAGTCCAGACGGCTAAGAGTCACGCGTGGGCCGAGTTGGGCCGTTGCCTCTGCTCGGTGTAGCGGATACTTTATGCGCCTTCACACAACATGTGGCGTGCGAAGACGTACCTACATAATGCGAGTTCGAACGAGTCTTCCTTGCTCACGCCGTGCATCCGGGATCACTCACATGCCTAATATGCGCATGCTTTTAAGACAACACGTATAGAATATCATACTTGATCAACATATTTTCATCAATCTTATTTTTCATTGAATCAAGCAAACAAATTTATTATCGTCCAATCCAATAAATTTTGTCTGAACCCTATTATCACAAACTCTAAAACAGATTCAGATTTTTTTTTTAAATAAATAGTCATGACTGTAATCTAATGAAAAAATGATTAAACTTTCGTCCACGTTGTCATTTAAATTAAAAAAATCAAAAAATAAAATCCTTGAAGTTAGCTTATTAAAGCCTATAAGTATGTATGTGAAGGAATACAGAGCTGCATCTCACATTCTTACACATATGAGCAACGTACAGAAATCGCCTGCGTGCATGTATTTGCCTTAAGATGAATTGCAAATAAGTGCATTAACAACTGTACAAAAGTTGACGTGCAAAACTCTGTAGTGCCGTTGTCTTATACGAGTGGCAGCTAAGGTTCATAAACTATATAGATCGTTCACAAGTATAGATCTTCTCACACATTCCATCTGCAAATAAATGAATCAATTAATATATGATTAACACCTTTTTTATTATTAAAACTAATTGTGCAACTTGGTTAATGATTCATTTACACAAAATTAATCTTAATATTAGAGGTCCTAAGAAAAAAATATTTTTTGTTTATTTATTATCAAATAATAGTTGATAACTTTATTTTTAGGTAATATACTATTTTAGGAAAAAGTGTAGAAGTATGACTATATTTAGGAAAGTTTGGTATACTTAGTTTACATAGTAATATGAACTATCGCGTTAATTGATTCAAATATGCTAAGATATTAAATGGAATCGATATAATCTAATGAATTGATTCATATATCGTTCGGTTTCATTGCGAGCAATTTGTAAATGGATCGGTTGACCTGAATATCAATTTATTTCCGCAGTTCGCGATGGACCGCAGATAGTCTTTGGGAGTTAATCGAAAGGGAAAGTCCGGGTTCATGATGCGCATGGAATTATTGTTTGGACTTTAGAGAGGCACCTGCGTGAGAAACGACCCAGAGAGTGCGATCGGCACGACGCGTGCAAGCCTTTCTACATCAAGTTCATTTTCAGGTATAGAGAAAAAGCTATTGAGAATCGGCAGATAAACACACGCCCGTGGTTCCTTTGCGCAACACCAACTCGTGATTCTATATAATGCCGACCTATCGACACTCCCGTCTCTCTTGTATGCTTACAATGCAACATTTTGCTTCAAATAACATTATGACGGTTGATAGAACAAACGCGACCAAAAAAAAAAAAACGCAACGTTAAAAAGAATTACAGCGAAGCAGCAGCCGATTTTGCAGGATGAACAAATTATGTTCCTAGTGGTGTGTACGATTGGAAGGGAAAGACAATATTAACGTTTAATATAAAGTTCTAGGACATTTATAATTGCATATAAAAAATATTAATAATCTCGCTAATACGCTTGGGTTCTTCATCTCTTTTATCAAATTGTATTTACGTCAGTCTATTAATTAAAACGTTACCCGGTTTTATTGCGGGTATGCCATGGGAAATTGATACTTCATACAGAAGATAATTTTATATATTTGTATAAATGTTTAATTACTGGTATACAATTTTATAAATATTTCACTTATGTCACATACGTCCCAGAATATTCGCTAGAAAAGTGGAACCCAAACACTCAAACGCGGTCAAAGGCGCCAACCGACTAGTTCGAAGAACACTCGTTGTGTCCAACTGACAGAATCCGCTACACATCTTAGAGTTGGGATTATCAATGAGAAGGAAGCACTCGTTCACAAGCATGAACGACGTACAAACGACACGTATATTCATTGTCGGTAATTTTGATGAGTCGAAAAATGGTATTAAAATGAATAAATTAATAACTGTAAAAAGTATTTTAATTATTTATAATTATGCGTTTAGGTAACATTTTTAGAACGTATCTTACAGTTCATAAAAATTTGAATCGCACAAAATAAACTGAGGGGTAATCGCATTTACGTTTTTCTTAATTCATCATAACCTCAAATTAACGTGCGACGTTAACTTGACTAAAAGTAAACATTACATGTAAATTTTTATATGTTGAAAAATAAATTAATCGAAGAAAAAATTGTTGTCTTTATGTCTTAAGACGATGTATATAATAAACAAATTAATTAAGCAGAACGAAGTGATGTTTTATATGAAGTCGAAAAAAAACATGTCCAAAATTTTTATAAAGCTGTTTAGCGTTGAAACTAAATACATAACCTCTTATTTTTAACTCCTACCACCCTTTAGAATTGGTAATGGTAGTTTTCGAAAGCAATGAAAGAAAAAATTGAAAAATTATTATTTAAGTTTTAATTTTCTCATTTCAATGTAAGCATTTTTTGTTTTAGTGTTTCAATTTTAAGTAATGATTATAATTATGATTTAGTCGCATATTTAAGAACACATCCAATTTCTTTCAAATCCGATAGTGTGATACTAAATTTGATGTCGTGGATAAATAATTTCGTCACGTTGTCAAAGAACGTTTGAAAAATGTATCCAGGAGGAAAAAAATCGTAGAATATCCTAAAACAAATATTTGCTTTAAACCTTTGACGATGTAACAGAATCGTGTATCCGCAATACATCAATTAGAACTAGATGTTTTTTAAAATTCAACTGCAAATTCTAAGTAAGATTTTGAAAGGGATTCGACGTAAGTCGGATTTATATGAAATCAGCATTACAATTTTCTAATTCTGCTCAGGAACTCAAACACTGTAGGCATAATTTTAATACTTATAATATACAGGTTTACTGAATAGTTATAAAGGTAACACACATAACCATATTCCTGATACAAGACAAAAGATATCTTTAATCTAACGATTTTTTATTACTTTGACAATAATAAATTGTCTTATTGAATTATACGTATATTATATCTATTTTCATATAAATATGGCTGCACTAAATATAAGTTAAGGAGGAAAAAAGTAAAAATTTCAAAAAAGTAAATTTTTTGCGTTAAGAAAACAGTAATTTTCTATCCACACTATGACTATCTTCCCTTATTTTGTTGCCACCAGATGTCGTTGATGGACCTCTAATTTTGGATTCTTCTTCTGATAAGCCTCCTCTGATGTCCGTAGCCTCCGTCTTCACCGCACGAAATTTTCTTCCTTTCTTTCATTGAAGAAGAGGGCCGTAACCTCAGGGTGGGCAATAACTATCCCTATAACGGTACCCCGTGGTCGATCTCCACGATCAATTTCTCCTCTCTCGAAATCCTTTGATTTCTCGGGACTTCTCGAAAAATTTCCTTTCCGCAAGATGATTTTCAGTTCCGGATGACGGCAGGCTGAACGCTGTTACCGGTGGACCTTTTCCGAGAAGACATACAGTACATCCATTGCCAGTGGCACTCGGGGGTTGGCAACATAACACCTTCTAAAATCTAAAATTGACTCCGCAAGGCTAACAATTTTATCCTACAATTTTATCTTACAACTAAACCCTGCAACTCACGGAACTAATCAAGGAACTAAATCATGACCATACAAAAAAACAATACACAAAAAACTCAATGATAAATAAACATCAATCTGGACTAGAAATACAAATCTTCAAAAAGAAATAAGTATAAAAAAACATCCGATCCAAATTGCCACTGTGCTTTGTTGCACTGTGTCGGCCCAATACTGTTGAAAATTTCTCTTGTAATTTTTAAACGAGTTCAAACAGCGTTGTAAACTACTAAAATATATCATTATTATTGCATTTTTCTAATTTTTGTCTCTAATTATTCATTATTTTATATAAATGCTTTACAGACTCAGACAAAAATTATAAAAAAGTCATTGGGAGAACCGACTATATCTGCAACAACGTGTCTTATTAACGTGCCACCGGAAATCATTCTGGAAACTGTTGAAGAAAATTATAGGGATGATGGGCAAGGTAAAGAATGCGAGGTACCATTTTTTAAGTTGTTTTTAGCAGTTTGAACGTTTTTTTTGAAAATGATAATGATTTTATAGAAACAAATTGATGGCGAGGCTGGAGCAAGAACAGAACCCTCCGATGGATCCAACGACATGTTGGATAAAAACGATGTTGAAACCTTGAAGACAAAATAATTCAACCAAAGAAAACATTCGTTACTGAACCGAGTATAAGTGAGGAAAGGAGTGTTGACAACATTTCAACGGAAATCATTCCAGTATTTGTTGAAGAAAATAGGGATGGAGCACAAGATGCAAATGAACGCAACGTATTATTGTTTTTTTAAATTGTATTTATTTAAGGCAGAAAAACTAATTATCAAGCTAAATTTGATTTTGTTTTAATTTTAAAGTTATTCTCGTCTCAGTCTTGATGACGTACGTGCTGAATGTAGATTGTCTTACAGCTGAAAGTCAATAAAAACATCAAACTAAATTAATTATTCAATTGCGTTATATTATAATTATTATATAATTGTATGTATTCCAATTTTAATGATACGATAAAAAATCGTTTTAATTTGAATCTGTTTTTCTAAAGGTCCAAACTGAAAAACGTGCTACAAAAATAATTTTGTTTTCTGTCTAAATCGAGAATTAAAAAAATGTCTTAATCGAGTCTAACCTAAATGAAATGGCTGTGGCAGACTTGCAAATGAAAACTAGCTACTCTCAAATGGGACGTCCTAAAGAAGAAGAAAACACGGCAATTGATACCGTGATGCGATTGATACGATACCGGGGTTTCTCAAGTCAATGTTGAGTCAATCCAGATACCTAAGTTTTTTGCCGAAATTACGTAAGGAATCGGGTAGTCATTTAGTAATATAGATGGTTAGTGAGTTCTGTTAATGAGATTGACTTGATAGATGGAACCCAGAACCATGATTTTGGTTTTGGAAGAATTGAAATGCAGTCTATTGGCTGTCGCCCAGTATTGGACGTTGGAGACATCAGCAGAGATCTTCCGCAACAGGTTATTTATCTCGGAGATGCCACCATGCAAATAAATCTGTAAATCAGATGTTTCGTAAAGAAAAGAGCATCAGGCAAATCATTAATGAAGATGGAAAACAAAAGTGGTCCCAACACAGATCCCTGAGGAACGCCAGAAGTAACCTCCTTCCAATCAGAGAAGGTACCATCAATATCAAGAACCGCCTGCGAGCGTCCTTTAAAGTACGATTTAAATCAGTGCACGACAGACTCAGAGTATCCAAGGACACTGTACGAAGCAGAATACTATGATTGACCAAATCGAAGGCTTTAGAAAAGTCAAAAAGCACTAAGATGGTAATCTTTTTATTATCAATAGCAGATCTGACATCATCACGAAGTCTCAAGAATCCCTTGATAAAAATCAAGGGCATCGATAGAAATGAGATGGTCCATCAGTTGCTGTTGATTTTTGAGCGATAGCGCTCAAGAATCTTAGAAAGAGGAGGTAATAGGGATATACGACGGTAATTTTTGGCTTGGGATGGCTTTGGGATTTTAGGCAGTGGTTTGAAAAGAGATTTCTTCCAGAATGAAAGAAAGTATGAGGATTTGAGTGAATTATTAATCATACGCAGTAGATCGTTTAGCAACACTGGAGATACCAAAGGCTTGTAAAAAGCTGGAATAGAAAAGTACTCATTAATGTTGGAGACTGAGACCAATAAGGTACCACCATTAGCAGATTTCTTTTTGGTCTCAATAACACCTAAAGATGCAAGTTCTCGCCATAATTTCTTAGAAGACTTCTGAGACGATAAGAAAGTTAACTCATTTACAAGAAACTCGACATTAGTCACTGTGATCAAGTTGTTCACCTTATGACTCTGCAACTTCAGTAAGTTCCAAAAATAAGGAGATCTGAAGGTACGATAGTAATTCCTGAGTTTATTCCTTTAATCTAGATCCTCTTTGATCTGAGAGGTCATCCAAGGTGCAGGAAGTTGTTTCGGAGTAATAACTTTAACCGGTGCGCAATCAAAAAAGCCTCAATGATAATAGAATTCGTGATTGAGATCACGTCATCTAAGGACGAATCGACACGGGGAGACCTAGATTTAAGTTTTGAGATCCTCTCACAAAGTTGGTGCCGATCAAGATTTCTCAAATCTCTATATATCATAACTCGTTTACGAGAAATTGGAACTTCAATCCGGTAATCGATATAGAGTGGCCGGAAAGAAATAGAAAACCCGATTGCGAGAAATTTATGATGTCAGTAGGAAAATCAGTCAAACAGCGGTCAATGATTGTGTGTAAATGATCGGTGTGCTGTGTTGGTTGATTGTTAGGGTAGTAAAGCGGGCGAGAAGAAATAAATTGCATAATGAATTTAGCTTGAGTATCGTTCTTCAGCAAGTCAGCATTAAAATCCTTCATGATAATTATGTTATGAAATGAAGGTGCTTAATGGTCAAAGACGTCAAAAAACTGTAAAGGAACAGGAGCGTCAGGTGATATGTATACCACACAGATTAACATAGATTCGTTATCAATCACATTCTTAACAAACATAAATTTAACCTGGGGATAAGCAGTATGAGAGGATAATTCGATGACTGCATAGGAAGGTGAAGGACTTGAGAAAATACATATATCCTACCACTAATTCTGTCAACACGATCATGTCTCAATATTGTATAATTTGGAATTGAAACAAAATTATTAGCAACAGTATCACGTAACCAAGTTTTAGAAACAGTATCAATTGTGACAGGGCAAGAAGCAGTAGAATGTGTCAATGATGAAGTTTTGGAAATTTTTTATGCTTCAGGCTCGGATGAAGGATGAGAAAGAGAAGGAGAAGAAAGCTCACCGAATTCATGAGGATATTTTTTAACTGAGGCTCCCTCTTCACTCCTGACTCCTGAAACAAATTTATTAGTTTCCATTAGGTATTTTTTAATTAGGCATTAGGTATTAATTAAGACACGAGTGTTGTTGCTACTGAGAGTTTAATGTTAAACCTATTTTTGGAAGCAAGCCATTCCCGACAATGCAATTTTGTAGTGAATGCAATAACTGCAACCTGAGATTTACCACGTAAAACTGGTATGATAGAGACCAACTAAATGCGAAAATGACAATATTCTCAATTAAAATTTGTAATTTTAATTGATGATTTTTGATTTTACAATGGAGTCCTGTATATCACGTACATACAAGATTATTATATATATAATATATATATAATTAAGAACAAAACAAATAGAATAAAAAAAAATTACATATATATTAATATATTGATGGTGAATCATGATTTCATATCCCGTGTATTACATACCCAAAATATTATAAATTAAAGGAATATGTTATATTCATAATATATAGGCGAAACGCTCATCAACTTGGCGATATATATTTTACATTCCATGTATATATTTAGTATATTCAAACTATATTGCGTGTGATTTATCATTCATAAGTATAATGAGTATATCGTATAGAAAATCTCATGATATTATAATTATATTCATAGCGAATCATGAAAAACATGATGATGAATATTGGTTTTGTGATGAATTTGCTGATTGAGGTATGAATTTTGTTTTTATCAATGTCAGATGTTGCATTGGTTAAAAAATCGTATCGAAAAAAAAAAAATACATCTAATCAATTCTTCACATTGTTCTGAAGTTACGGTACGTGGACCGTTTCATAAAAAAACCCTTTGGAAATGGTATAAAAAATAACTTTTTATTTGTAGATTGAAAATTGTTGAAAAATTTTTAATTTGGGAAAAATTTAGAAAACATTTTACTGTTTGAATAATTTTGAAAAATTATGAATTTAGAAAAAGTGTGAAAAAATTTTGATTTTGAAAAAAATTTCAATTATGGTAAAATTTATTTAATTTAAAAAAAAAAAATTATTTTTTCGGAAAAATAAAAAAAAAGTTTCTTAGTTATAGTAAAATTTTCTTAGTTAAGCTAAAAATGTCTTAGTCACGACAAGAAATTAAAAATTTACCCGAAACAATGTTAATATCTGTTCAAACAAAGATAAATAATTCAATGTTTTAACAAAATAATCGAAAATTCACTTAAATTTTAATCTAAAATGAAAACAATCTTGAAAAAGTTGTGAAAATCAATTAAAAACCTCCGATACGAATGCAAAATTAAAATAAATAACAAGAATTTAATATATAACTAACAGTCCGACCAAAAATGTTTGTTAAAACGAAAAAAGTAAAAAAAACAATGACTTCGAAAAACACATTCGAAAAATTTCCAACTAATTTCGTGAAATTTTGGAAAAAAGTTAAGAAAACTTTGTCGAAAATTCAAAAAAAAAATCAAATAAATGAATATAAATTAGATACTGACAAAATCTGGCCAAAATTGTAGGCAAAAACATGAATATAAGAAAAAAAATTTACATATTTACAAATTTACAATTACAAAATTACAAAATTAAATTTTTTTTTCCCCCCAATTTCGCGACACTAGCGCCACCTAGCGGCAGAATTTGGAAACTCCTAAATGTAATGTCCTAAACTCCTCATGTTTCAACTAAATTTGAACATGAAATCGCGAATTTTTCAAAAACTAGTGATTTTTTCCGGTTTTTTTTTGCATGAAATATTGTATATTGGCGACTTCCTTCGATCTGTAGAGTTCTTTTTTTCAAAAACTCTCCAGAAAAAAAAAATCGACATCTATCGTTTTGAAATCTTACCACCCCCTCCCCCCCTCCTATGATGCCTCAGGATAACTTGACGAAGAGATGCTACCGCATCTCTCGATATGATAGGAAGAGAAGTTCACATTCTAAAAAAAAAAGAAAAAGAAATATATAATGAATACAGAACAATAAATCAGAAAATTTAACAATGAAATAAACAAAATTTGGTAGAAAAAAAGATATACTAGAATAAAGTGAATAATAAAACTATTCAAACTTGAGAAATGTAAAAGATATGTTGAGACGTAACACTAAAGTCAAGTATAAATTTGTGAAGCAGTGTTTAATAGAACTTGACTTATAAATCATAGAAATAATAACGATTTATGTACCGCTTCTGATGACAGTTGTAAACAATGTTGATATAATGGATAATTATTTGATAAAAAGTCCAGGATTTTCCGATGATTTTGAACGATGTGAGAAACTTTATATTCTGTGAAATGCGTCCGAGTTGAACATCGCTTCGAATGTAGAAATATTTTATAATTAATGCAAGAATATTTAAAAAATATAGATTTTTATTTCCATTTTACGAAAGACTGTTGTGATTGGTTTTTGTGTAATTATTTTGTTATGTGCATTTCTATTTGTCAGTCTTAAATGAATTGATATATAATCATAAATATCAAAATTTTTCTTGTTCTAATTGGTCCAATAAAATTTGGAAAATCACCAATGTATCCTTTTATCAACTAATTTTATAAATTCCCAAGCCTCGTGAGAAAATCAGCAATGATTAGTTAATAATCAGTGTTAGATCTATTATCTGACACTCGTAGCGATATCCAAAAAAGAAGATCGTATTATGCTTCGTGCACGAATGCAAGAAGCGATGTTTTAGACATGTACACGATAGGCATTGACTGACCTTTTTGAACCGATGTGTCGGCTACCGGTGCTAGATAGGTGTTCAATTCTACTGCTTGTTCTATACGCGGGGATAAAAATAATAAACGTCGATTTGCGATTGCCGACTCTATGCCACTTTTCGTGCAGCTCTCTCGATGGAAAGCTGCGCCTACTGGAGAAAGCCATGCACAAATTATGTTCCCCCACACTAACGTGATTAGAAAAATTGAATAAAAAGAGGACTGGTTCCAAATTTATCTTGCAAATAACACATTTTCATAATTTTATTATTTCCTGTCTATTGTAATTGCAGAGAAAAAAGTTTTTTTTTCAAGTTTCCAAGTTTTTATTTAAATATTTAATAATTATAAGTGTGTAACTTTAGCCAGTGATAAGCCAAAATGAACTACCGATTCTATTTCGGACTAACGTTGGCAGGCATCGTACCAATGTTTATGAAGTTAAATTGCCAGAGTTACAAAAAACGGATAGCCAACATTGGCATTCATCATTTATACAATGGTGGTATCCAATGTTTATTCAACATTGACTTGGAACACCGTTGGTCGACATTGGGCCAATAATGTTAATGTTAATGTCCAACGATGTTTTGGACATTTTTTTCTACATAGGTCATTATACAATTTCTGTAATTCAAAATTTCTCTTATGTGTAATCCAATACTTTATGATTTCTATTTACAATATTCTAACTGTCAAACTAAATATTTTATCTATAACAAATTAACGTAGGACTTCGTTATTTCATCACTACAATTTATTTGTAATTTTCCAAATATAATACAAACTAATAAGGTTTTATACCCGTTGTTGGAATGTAAGGCAAATAACTATGAGCTTTGGCATTTCGAAACACGAATCTCTCGCTGTCACGTATTATATTTATTGCAATATATGTTCAACAAATCCCCTAAGTGCGGAGATATTCCTATTAAAACGTTGTCATGATTAATGTGTATAACCGATCTAGTCGACTATGAGTCTTGTTTCGATCTGTCTTGTTGACACTAACTCCTACTGTCATCCAGAAAAAAAACTTGGTTGATCGTTTCCTGGAATTTAAGGTGTTCCCCGAAATATGCCCACGCATTTATTTATCAGCGCAAACTCGACAACGGATAACAATATTATTAGCTTAAGATGTAAGTCAAACCATATAACGTCACGTAAATGAATAGATATTATTAATTGCTCAGACACGCGATTTTTGAAGTCACTGATGAATAAATGTTGTTCAAATGAGCAATCGCAAATAGACAAATTAATTTTATAATTCGATTCGGGATAGGTGAGGTAATTTTCACAATGGAGTTGTAACGATGTGACTGGTCGATTATTATTATCAAATTTAAAAAACAAAATAAAATAGTTATAGAATATTATTTAAACAAAAATGAATAATTATTGTAACAAAGCATTTCAAGTTTAATTCAATTTTCTTACAATATTTCTGAATTTTGGGCGATGTAATCATTGTTTGTACTTTTTTTCCTAATTTCATACAAGTTTTTTTGTGCCCAGAAACCCTAAAATTGTTTTCAGGTTAAAATCAAAAAATAAGATTTTAAATCGATAAAACATTTATATGTTTTGTTGTTTGTTCTTACAAAGATTATAAGAGTTATGATAACATATGTTCGTATTATCAAATTAAATAATATGATCAATACCTATGTAAGGAAACGTATAATGGGAATATAATGACAACATACTAGGCATAAAGAAAACATTTGACTATGTACGGGCGATATAATGTCAATATAATGATCGTACAATAGCAATATTATAAGGATGTAGGTGACGTATATAAATATATGTCACCCAATATACCTATAATATATTGCGATTATAGGCATCAAGTTGACACCATTGCAATAAATTGCATTAACACATTCAATGTGTTTGAACATTTCCATGAGTTTGTTCTATTTTTTCGAGTTTTTCAAATCTAATTTGATTTTTATGGAACGACAATTTTTTTAAGCAATATTGAAAAATGTTTTCAATTTCTGTTTCGGTTTGAATTTATTACAATTAGCGTATTTATTTATACTAAAACTGGCTTTCAATTTTGAACAATTTTTTAAATCCAAATTAATTATTTATTTTTTTGGAATAATTTTTTATTTGTTTATAGATTTTTGAATCACAACTGGCATATTTATTTGAACTTGAAACTGGCGTTAGATTTCGAAATTTAAAACTAATGGCATGATTAATCATTTTTATTAAATCATTTTGATATAATGACTAATGTTAAAATTTGTTTTACAATGTGTAATATGAATTAATAATGAATTGATTATCTATCAATTTTATAAAAAATTAAATAAAAAATTTAAGTTTCCTGATTCTGGGATGATCAAAGAATGAATTAAATTTATATTTTGCTTTTGCAAAACAATTTGCATCAATAATTTTTTCATTATTCCACGTAGAAATTGAATGCGGGCCCTAAATAGATCTGCCTTTGAAATCTGGTCTAGCCCGTATAACCAAGATTAAAGTTAATTGAAGTAAAATTGAGGTTTTCGTTCGACGTATAACACGTCTCCTACATGGAAATCTATCCATGGGCCCTATGTAGAGCCATAAGTAGGGTTCATGTCTAAATTTTTATGTAGAAATTTAGATTGGCAAGAAAAAAAATTGTTAAATTATCATTAGTTTTATAAATAATTTATAAGTGAAAAGATTTATAATTTGAAATAAATCTTATCTATCTTAAAATTCGATCACTTATCCTAAAGTGTATCAGTCAGCACCTTAATCCATAGCTCAATCGTCTGTATACAAAGTTGCCATCAAAATGAGCCACTTACTCATCAGCCGGTTTGTCTTAATCAAAACTTTCGGATATGGCATATTAAATCAGTGTTGATACTTTATAATATTACTACTTATTTTTAAAAGTTTCAAAAATATTATCCAACCTACAACGTTAATGATGAATAATTGTTAAATTTTTTAAAAATATCATATTTATGTATTAAAAATACTACATTCATTTACAAGACATATTAACTTGCTAGATAAATAAAAAATATTATTTACATGTTCATCCTCTAATACGTTATTTTTGCCGAATTATGGAAACCTAATAAAAACCCGAATTTAATTTTTTTTTAATATGGCAGGACCCAAATTTGGCCTAATGAGGACCGAATTTTAAGTATTTGAAGGAGTGGTATTACAAATCATACAAAAGTCAAAAAATTTGTGGAAATTAAATATAAAATGGTCAATTTTCAACCCGGATTCTCAATAAATATGACACTAAATGTTCGATGACTTTGATTTATTTAAATTGCTAAAAGGACGGACTGACGCGAGTTTACAACTCAAAATGAACGAGAACTTTTGTATTAGATTGCTAAGTCGCGACCGATCTCTGTCGCGGTCAGGTGGATTAATTAGTCCTCCCAAATTAGTCCTCTTTTCCCCCCACCAAGGTGAACCCGGTCATCCAGTTTCCCACAAATGTTTTTTTATAAGGGCCTAAGTAGAGTCATATAAGGAGAGCCCAAAACTGTTAACCTAAATAAGCTATGAATAAGTCCAACTTTGGCTTCAAAGAAAACTCTATTCCATTCTAGCTTGGCTTATTGTATGGGGCTCAAATATGGGATTTACACTATATCAACGATACCGAAGTAGTTCCATTTTATTTTATTTATTTTAAAACATTACGCCTCGGGAGTATCTTCCGCTTGGCTAATACATATACAGGGTACAAATAAGAAATAAAAAGAAAAATGATCAAAACATAGACAATAGAAAAATTATATAAAAGAACGAAAAGAAGTGAGGAGAATTGAATCATTTAGTGTGATCATTGTAAGACTAACAGGCTTCAAATACCAATCGCAGATTATTGAGGAAATAAATAATCCCACAATGATTCTTTGGATGTGTCCTGTTTGCCAGAAGCTTTTATTTCACGCGGAAAACCGTTCCACAATTTAGCTGCAAAAACCACGAAAGAGCGTTCAAAAGTCGTGGTTGAACAAACAGGAACGACCGGTTCACGAAACAAGTTTCTGACTGCTCTTGGGTTTAATATTGAACGCTCAATGAAATTCTCGGCAAGATAAACAGGATTATTTCTCATCATGATTGCGTAAAGGAGAAGATATCCCAAGAAGTGTAGTCTGCGAAAACGCGACCTCAACCATTCGAGTTGTATGTAACCGGGTGAAACTGGGTCCCATTTCCGAACGCTGCATACAAAGCGAACACACGCGTTCAGCGCAAGTTGCAAACGATCCTCCCGAACAAGTGTCAAGTTCGTAAGTAAGTACGTAAGAGGAAATAAGTTGTTTTCTAAGAGCAGGAGATAGCAGGGCATAACTGTACCGTATTCTCCTCAGGGTGAACCAGATGTTTTTGGAAATGGATGATATTTGGGTATCCCAAGATAGAGTTGAATCTAAGTTTCATGCAGTGGTCACATAGAGAATTGGAGTGTCATTGAATAGGAAGGGGGATGAATGACTTCTTTCAATCAGATTTGTATAATGAGATGAGCCGAGAATCATGATTTTTGTTTTGGAAGTATTAAGATGGAGCCCATTTGTAGCCTTCTAGTGTTGGATTTTGAGAATATCAGCTGTGACCTTTTATACAATTCTCCAAACTCAGAGAAATTACTATGCAAGTAAATTTGCGGATCTTTGGCATAAATTAGGTGTTTCATATATGAAAGGACATCTGGTAAATCTTTGATGAAGATTAAGAAAAGTAAAGGTCCAAGAACCGATCCTTGCGGTACATCAAAAGTAACCTCCCTTCACTTAGATCTGGTACCATCATCACCCAGTACAACTTGGGATCGACCACGCAGATATGCCTCAAACCATGAGGAAACAAGACCAGAGCATCCAAGAGCGCGCAGTTTATTAAGCAAAATATGATTCACAAGATCGAAGGCTTAGGAGAAATCAAAAAGCACTAGAATAGTGACCTTTTTGTCATCAATTGCTGATCTGACGTCATCAATCAATTTGAGGAGAACTGTTTGTGCGGAGTGTAATTTGTCGAATCCAAATTGATAAAGATTTAGAGCGTCAATGGAGATCAGATAATCCAGCAGCTGTTGATGAACAATCCGTTCTAGGATCTTGAAAATAAGACAGAGTAAGGATATTGGGCGATAATCTTTAGCTTGGGATGGTTTTGGAATATTGGGCAGTGGTTTGTTGAGTACTTTTTTCCAAAGAGATAGGAAGTGAGATGATGTGAACGAGGTGTTCATAATACAAAGAAAATCATCAAACAATGCAGGAGCGACTAACAGATAATAGGAGGCTTTAATTTAATTAAGAGGGAATTAATTAGCGCTTTAATTAACAGGGAATAGGAGCATCAGGAGGCTTATATACCACGGCAATTAAAATGGATTTATTATGAATCGTGAGTTTGACAAACATGAATTTGACCTGAGGGGTGACATCCTCTGTAGAAGATTCAATAACAGAAAAAAAGTAATGGACTTATGAATACACATACAAACCCCTCCACCCATTCTGTTTACTCGATCAAGTCTGAGTAGATTATATACTCCGCAAAAAAATTAGCGCCCCCCCTCCTCCGCTGAAATTTCTGCCACCGAATCATTAGACAGCAGCGCCATCTAATGCAAAGTTAAAATTTTTTCAACAAAAAATCTTCAAGTTGAGATTTCAAGCTTTAATATAGAGTAAGTAAAATTATTTTTTGAGAAAATGTGTCAAAATTATGACTTAAAAAGTTATGGTTTAAGAATGTTAAAAATTTGAGGGGGAGGGGGCGCTAATTGTAGTTCGGTATTGATACAAAGTTGTCAGTGATAGTATCATGAACCACGTTTCTCAGGTCAGGTGAAAAGGTTTGTTTTCCAAAAAGAGTGATAATTCTTGATGATGTGCCCTATTTGCAATTGATTAAGCGTTAATATGACACAATTTCAAAAAGGACTTCTGGGTTCCGGTGTTAATCAAAAGCGCGGATTCCTTCTTATCAGTGTATTATAAGCGCCGAATCGTTGTATCGAAAGCGCCGAAGTTTTTATATCATAACCGCCGA
>JAQQRF010000963.1:0-32460 GCA_030523145.1 Trissolcus brochymenae
TGTCAACCTTCAAACTTTTGACAAGAAAAACAAAAGACCGACGCGACATCTATTTCGAATTTGATTTTGCGAAACCCCATTTCAAACATGCAACAATATTTTAATGTATAATTTATTTTCTTTCCAGGTTGCCATGTCTTCGTTAGAGAGCGCATTGCTGAAGTATAGCGCTAAAGAATACTTCTTCCGTGCTGCACTTTGTCACCTTTGCGTTGATAGTTTAAATGCTCAACACGCAATAGAACGATACGTCCAGCAATATCCAGCTTTCCAAGATTCTAGGGAATATAAACTCATTAAGGTATGTAAATTGAAAACAAAATTATTAAGATATTTTCATTTGAAACTGAGAGATAAGTAAATGTATCTGAACTTGTTCTTTTAGACTCTTATAGAACATTTGGAAGACAACAACAGCGACGGATTTTCCGAGGCTGTGAAAGAGTACGACTCGATCTCACGGCTGGACCAATGGTACACCACAATATTGTTACGCATAAAGAAACAAGTCAACGACAATCCGGACTTGCGCTGATTGTTCAGCGCTGCGATGTGGTACATTCCAGTTAGAGTGTCATTTTCACTATATCTCCTTCTAATTCTCCACGCGTGCATACACCCTCTCAACCGATACTTTAATCTTGACACACCTCGCAAGTTAGCTTACTCTTCGTAGCATTTGATGGCGCCGATGCCGTTGCGACGCATATTAACAGTTCATTAATATAAATCAGAGGAAGAAACAACATTTCGTAATTAGATTGTCAAATGAACGTGCGGCCTCTTTTGCAACTGAGTAAATTCAATTGACTGGGAAAACTCGAGACTATTGTTTGTGATTAAAAAATTGTAATGATTTTTTAATGAGTTGTTACGGGGTTTAAGTGAAAAAAAAATATATATATATCAGGGCAATTGTTTCTTATCAAATTGGAAAAAATAGTCTATTCAGAGATGTGTAGCTTTTGGTTACTTGATTAGGCAAAAAATATATCACACACGTGAAAGTATGTTTAGCGAGGTTCACCCCGTTGGAAATGTAGTCAATGATGATGTATTAACTAACGTAATCACTGTTACAACTTATTAGCACTTACATGATGTTTGTTTATAAAACAGCGTTGATTTGTATAATTAGATCCAAGCTTATTTATTACCATTGTTATTCGCGAAAGAAATAAAACAAGACAAACAATATCTATTTCCCCATCCGCTTTTGAAAGCGTCTAGTATAATGAGGTATACATAATCATTAAAAAAAAAACAAACAAAATTTAAGTCAGTGTAACGCAGGAATAAATGATTGTGCTATTTCGTTTGTTAATGAATTAATGAATTTTCATTTACCACTTTGATATGACTTGTTAACGTCTGAATGTTTCAATTGTTTTCTTTTTCTTCCTCTAAAAACTGTATGTCTGATGTATATTTTTTAACAACTCTAATTTCGTATGTTCATTTGTTTTAACTTTGTACAATACAGTGACCCAGGGTGATGTTTAGTACGCATTTTTTAAGTGCTAACAAATTCAATTTATCATGCTTTTGTTAGAAAAATAAAACACTAGTTCAGCAGCGAAATTCAATTTCATTGGTGAGGTAGTACTTTATTTAGTAAAGTAAAGAAATGTGTGTCAAGCAGTTGTTAAAAAGAAACAATGCTAGCTAATTCTATTTTTTTAACATTGTTGTAATAAGTTTGTTTTTATTGTTAAATGTTTATAGATTTTATATTTTCTTGCTGTTTTGGATTTGTTTCTTTTTTTTTCTTTGTATGAAATATGTTAGAGTACAGTAATCAAATGTTTAATTGTATGTTACACATTAAAGTACTATTTTTATTTGTAACGTACAGTAAAAAAATGAGTTTGAACAATAATTATCGTCAATTATTTAACGAAAAAAAAAAATGATTTATGCTATATAATGACACGTGTATAATAACTATTATTATTACTAATTAAAGATGAAATAAACCAACCGATAAACGTTCAATAAAAATCATGATTTTCTTTATTTCTACAATACCTGACAATCAATTGACTCTTTTATTAAAAAAAAGTGTGCATGTATTTCAAACGACATTCAACTCACTTGTCTTCAAATGAAATACCAACGACAACATGTACAAGTCTATAACTGATAATCGAACTTATAACGTTTGTCTCTGTAAATATCGGCGATACAAAAAGTTAATTCGAATCTTATTTCTTAGTCGTTCTCAATTTTTTTATACTTTTTCGTCCTTGTATTTTCGTGTTCGTTTGGACTTGGAGTTACGAGGCTCCTTTTTCGTTTTATCCCAGAATCTGATGAATCGTTGCTGATACTCGCGGCTGTTCTGGTTTCCCGCCTGAACGAAGGTTCTACAGTTACTTGGACCAAAATCTGAAACAAATAATTATTGTCAATACATTTATTGTAAGAAATAATCTTGTTTCTAAATACAAACTACAAACCTGCATCTGTTCTAAGCATTCCTCCTGCATAGAGACAGCCATCCGATAGAAAACAGTATTATTTTTGTTGTACATCATAGCATTTTGGAACATCAGCATGACATCTCTCTTGAAATGGTCAGTCGTTCTGATGGTTCCATTCTCAATATTTTTTTTGATTGTCGATAGGTCCATAGGCCGAAAAATCACTGAATGATATCCCGGAGCCTGTTCTTCAGTGATTGGCTTCAGAAAAACTGAAGCGAACCGATGCGTTGCAAGACGATTGTAAACCAGCATCACAGCCTTCTTCCAAGTTCTATAATCTGCCCCCTCGTTTTCTTCATTCTCCATCTCTGTATCCACAACTGCTTGCTTTTTCGAATAGGTCTTGACTGCTTTACCAACGTTCACCTTGTTAATGGAAGGTTCCTCATCAAAGAATTCGTTGGTCTCCTCGCAAGTCTCTGGAGGTTCCTTCTTAATTTCTGCAGCAGGTTTCACCTCCGGTTCTTCTTCAACTTCAGGTTTATCTTCTTCTTCTTGTTTAACTACTTCCTCCTGTTTCTTGGGTTCCTTTGGTTCGTCGTGTTTCGTGTCCTTCGAAGAAGATTCTTTGCTCACAGTCTTAGCCTCAGGTTCAGTTTTCGGAACCTCGGTTTCCATCGGTTTAGATTCTTCGGGATTCTTTTTTGCCTCCTCTTTAACAGGTTCCGGTTCTTTATGAACTTTCTCCTCTTTTTTAACTTCTTCTGGAACGTCTTTATCCAATTTTTTAGACTCTGGAACCTCTTCTTTAACTTCCGGTTTTGCTACTTCCAACTCTTCGACTTCTTTTTCTTCAACTTTGATCGCAACAGGCTCTTCTTCCTGAACTGGATCTACTTTCTTGTTCTTCTCTTCTGGAGCAGAAGTAGTTTCACCGGCAATTTCCATCGATTTATTTTCCTGTTCTACAGTTTCAGTTTCTTCTTTAGTCAAAGGTTCCTCTGTCTTTGAAGTCGATTTTTGAACAACTTGGTCAGATGAAGAAACCACTTCCGGCTGGTCGATTTGGACATCGGTTTTTGTCTCAATTTTTGCAGAGATCTCGTCCTTACTAAGAGATTCTATGCTTTCTTCTTCAAGTTCCAACTTAAGTTCCATCTCTGACTCAGAGGTGGAATTGTTAATGACATTATCATTAACTTTTTCGTCAACCTTATCTTCATGTTCAGGAATAGTCATAGGCTCTGGTAAGTCGTTAGTACCACATTCATCAAGTTTGCTTTCAACAGCAGGTTTTTCCACCTGGATCTCTTCCTTAGCCTCACAAGAAGCTAACAAGTCTGCTGTTTCATGTAGACTGACAACAGAAGGATCAGAAACTTCAGCTTGATTTTTTTCCAGCAACAGTTCAGATTTGATCGGCTCCTCTTCATCAATCTTCGGTTCGATCTCCGTTGCAATTGTTCCAATGATATCCGCAATGTTCGAACTGGAATTAATATCTTCGATCGGGATGGCTGGAATATTCGAAATGGCAGTATCAGCAATGGCATCAGTTTTCACCAGAGGCTGGGAGAGAATCATCTCCTGAGTCTGGGGCACAGTGAGACTGTCGATAACTCGTGTGGCCGCGTCCAAAGCCTGAGGGCTGGCAGTGATCTCTTCCTTGATGAGCTCCTCGATATCACCAATAAATTCATTCATCTCGTCCTTATCCATGACATTCGGGATGATATCTTTCGGAATGATGTTATCGATTTGGTTGATGATCTGAACCATACTGTCATTTACTGGGATATTCGACATTGCCGGGATTTGAAGGGATTCCAATGACGGATCCACAGGGATCTCAGCTGCTGCAGGGATCTCCGTCAAGGGAGCCGAAGGTGGAGGCGCTTCTGTCGAACTGTGACTAGGGAACGACTGGGAATGAACCGGCAGAGTATTTTGTAGTTGCATCTGGGCCAGGTTTGTTCGTTGGATATTCGTTGGAATCTCAAGTAACATTGACAGAGTGGGTGCGCCAACAGAGGGTCTCTCGTGGCTCGCACTCGAGACGCCAGACGAGACCAGCTGGTGCAACTGAGGCGAAACCGTCTGACTGATTTGCGAGGTCGGAATCTTAGGGCTGGACCCGAGCAGACTGGCGATTGTAGGAGAGGTCACCTGGGATGACGAGATTGGTACCTGCATCTGAGTCGTTGGACTAGGAGACTTGAGCAGACTTGTGAGCAAGGGCGATCTTCCTCCACCCTTGTTCTTTTTGTCCTCGTCATCACCATCGGTGCCCGATGGCTCCTGCACCTCCGGCACCAGCTCAGACTTACGAGGAACATTAAGACTCGCCATCTGAGGCTGCAACTGATCTTTCTTCTGCTGGCGCTTAACCAGCCAAGCAGCGTGCAACTTATTACGCTGCTCCTGCTCGCGCTCCTCTTGCTCGATCTGCTGCCACATTTTATGCAGCTTGTCATCCTTGATCGCTCCCGAACGCAGGGCGTTCAGTTCAGTCTTCAGTCTCAGATACTCCTCTCGCTGGGACGTTAAGAACTGTTTCAATTCGGTGATGCGCTCCTGACTCAAGCGACGGACTATCGACTCATTGGACGTTTCTATGCTCTCGCGTTTTTTGCGCTTCGGAGTGTCCGTGGTCTCGAGCAGCTGCGAGTACTGTTGCGCACAACATTTTGGCGAGTACCAGTCCACGGGTTTCAGCTGGTCTTTGTCAACGAATTGCTTCAGCGACCGGGAAACACTGATCCAATTCTGGTCGCCGGATTTGAGCACGCTTGACGCTAGACACAATTGTTCCCGGATGGTCCAGTTATCTAACACGGGACGTTTGAGTTTTAGTCCTAAAAATGAATCGAAGTTAATGAAAAATTGTCAGAAAAATAAAACAGTAAAGGTTAGAATATTTATATACAGTTTAAATCGTTCTGTTATGTGAAACAGCTAAATGTTTGTGCATTTTTTTATTTTCATTTTGTATTTTGTATTTTTGTTTGAGGTTCTGGTGGATTGTTAGAAAAACATAACCTCAAAATGAAATCATTCGGAATTGAACGATAACTGTCAACGAAAAAAATATTCATGCCAAATAATATGCACGTTCTGAAATTAAACCAACAGCTGGTAATTGAACATTTTTGTAGACAATTTTGAAAAATAGGAATTGAGAATTCAATAATAATACTCACGGTCCTGTACCGACATGATTACTAATATTGATGAACTGTCAACGGTGCTCAAAACACAAGGATCTCAAAAAACAAAAACATCATTGACGTTTCAAGTTTAATTTTCTTCGTCAGATTGCATTTTTGTTTACAAACAATTGATTCTATTTGATTTCTTCAGGAATGTTTATGGCTCGAAATTATCAATTTGACACGGCGTCGGCGCATGAGGTATGACGCACAACAGACAGAGAGGGATCGTAAACAAAGATGGAGATACCCAAACTACCCAAAGTGTTTTCGTGTTCCAAAACTTGACTGCTTGTTTCGATTTACTTTTTTTCTTTCAAAAGATCCAACAGTTAAAAGTTAAAAAAAGTTTTTCAACGCAATACTTTTGTTCAAACTACAACTTTTGGTAACCAACAAAAAAGTGTTTCTTGTGATTGTTGACAGATATATTATTGTTTCAAAAATGGAGAGCAAACAGCTGATTGTTGGTGCTGCCCCCTATGACAATTAATGTTGCTACGAGTTGCGAAAAAATCGCAGCAGTCGTCATTTTCAAGGAACTGCTTCTTTGTCATTAAATTCTTTTACATTTTTCACATTCTCAACTACTGTAAAATGTAACACACATACATTCCTTGTCGATTGCCATGTCAACATTTGATGAGTGCTCTGCGTTGTAACGAGGTGCTGAGACACGAAATATTAAATAAGTTTTAATAGGTAAGGTTAAAAGTACAATTGACAGTCGAGACTTTTGTTCACTCTTAAAACAAAGTTTACATAAGAATTATTGTTGTCAACTGTGTTGCCAACAATTGTCTACCCTTTTGCTTTTTGATAGACTATCAAAATGATTGTGGTATATTGATTTTTTTGACATGTTGCAAACTTTTTTATTTTACAAATTATCAAACATTCAGTTTCATTGGAAAGATTATCATTTTTTCATCTTTTTTTTACAATAAGGAATATATCATATAAACAAAGAATTCAAACAAATATTGTGCATTTCATTTGTATCTGCTCCGAAGTTTTGAATGAACATAATTTATTTTTCTTTATTGTTACAGATATCATAAAAGAAGGTTGTACATATTTTAAAAGACAAAAGATTTTCTATGTATGACGAAGCTGAACGTCCAGAAGTATCTTCTCGATTTAATTGGTAAGTGGAACAATCAATTGAACGACAATTAAAAAAAAGCTCATAAAAAATTATAGCTTGGTAGTAGAATAAATTGCTCTAAAACAGTAAAAACACAGTATCACAAAACGTGCACATGATCTTTCATATAGAAGATGGGAATTGTCAATAATAATCCGTTCTAATTGAGCCCAAAAGCTTTATCATTGAGATGAGATGAACTCCTGGCTGCCTGATCCAAGAACTTGGTTGACTTTCGATTCAGACTCCTTAGTGGTAATTTCATTTTTTTTCTTTCTTATTGTTTTCAACATTTTTTCATTCCTTTCTATTGAACACGTTTGTTTCTTATTTTTTATATCTACATCAATTTATTTCAAATCAACAAAATTTCATTTCATTTTTTTATCGCCAATATCAATATGTTTCTTGGAACGGTTGAGATTAAACTTAACTGAAATAAAATATTATGTTCGTTGGGCAATTTAGTTAGTACACAAACTTCAAGTAAAAATTCGTTGTCAGTATATTTGAGTGGATTAAATAAAAAGTTTATAAATGATGATTATAATCGTTATTATATTAAGATGATGTTTTAAACCATGTTGGACTAATATTGAATTTGAAAAAATTAGTGGGGTAAATAGAGGTACACTCGTTAGGAGTTACAGGCATGTATCAACAAACGGAGAAAATCGCAGACATCAGTTTGCGTTGCTCAAGAATCGATCACAGGACATTGTGCACCGGCTTGAGCATCGATTCCACGAGGTAACTTGATCCCCCTCGATGTTCGGGCATTGTTTTTTTCTGCACGCTCAGCCCTTTTTGATAAATATTGTTACTCGATTTTTTTATTCTGCATAGTTTGAGCTGTCACCCACTTTTTTATGTGTTTTGTATTTTGTTAGTAATTGTTATTGTACTTTCAATAGTTTTTGAGTGAACAAAATAGACGTTGCAACAACAAATTTTCTTTTCCTGTTTTGCAGAACGTTGTTGAACTTTTTAATTTACTGATTTTGATTTTCGATTTTTTCAACATTATAAATTATAACTATTTCCTTTTTTTTCTAATTTATTAATTTACAGAAACAAGTTTCTCCAGTCGATCGATTAAAATTAAATTCAATTTATCAGTCCATCTGAACATTCAGAAATATTAGTGAAAGAAGAATCGTAATATAAAATACTTTTTCTTTAAAAATGCATTTTTTTAAATTGAAAATCGTAATACCTTTTTAAATAGCAGTCTTCTATTACTAACAATCGCTCCAATATTTTCAATCTATCTTATCAAAAGTTCGAGATATGAATGACTAAGCAAGAGAAAACGCGAATTATCTCTCTTTTCTGAATGTCCGTCTTTGTCACCGACGTAAAATGAAATTGACCAGTCGCAATAAAACCAATCAAGCCACTAAAGCTCCGAAAAGTCATGCTTTCCCCGACATAAACAGAAATCATATACATAAAGTCATGTTTCCCATCTTGGTCAAAGTTTAGTCACCAGTTTTAGTACGTTCACTTCCAATCTCAATTCGAAAAATGACTCATTTGTGCCGGTGAAAAGTTTAGATTTCGTGTGCTATCACGTGGTGTTTACAACAAGTGCTAGGTCGGATTAACTGATATTATGAGAGTTGCTCCCGACGAGGATCTGGTCACAGAGAATTATACTAGAGAAAATGCACGTTTATTACAAACACGAAATGGTGTAGGTGTTAGTTCAACCTCTTTGCCGTCAGTGATTCCTAACATCCACAATTACGGATCTTTTATTTCTTATCAACAAGTTAGATCACTTTGGAATTGGAATCGACAGGTAAATTTAACTTTAAAAACCGTTCGTTTTGTTGAAAAAAACGACTTCTATTTCTTAGAAAAATAAATAGTTCTTCGTAAAAAAATCTCTGATTAAAATCTTGGCGCTAAATAAAATTGATTTATCATAAAATAAAATAATTGTAACTTTTTTCTTATCATTGAAAAAAAAAAGATATTTTGTTAAAAAAATTCTCATAGTAATAAATCTTTGCTACTAAATTAGTTAAGAAATGATTAATTGATTTATCAATAAATTGATTTCGAATAATTTGGTTTTAATTAAAATGATCAAACTTATCAACTTTGCACAATTAATATGGTTTGATATTAAACCAATTTGTTATAAATTTCTTTTAAAATATGTATGTTAATTATAACACGTTTCAGCGACAAGTCATTTGAATTTAATATAGCCAATAAAAGTAGTACGAGGTAAAAAAAATCTTCAAACAGACAAACTAAACACTGACTTGAAGTTCTTATAAAACTTTTTCATGAATTACAAATGAATTTTAACAAAAAGATCCACGTGTTTTAATTGCAAAATTATAATTTTTACAAATGTTTATCGACTGAAAACATAAAAAATGGTTACACGGAACAATGGCATAATTATTTTCTCACTAACATGAGCAATGATGTCAGATTTTGTATGAGCTGGTTTTACCACTTTGAAAAACCTTTTTTTTTTTTCACTATTTTTATTTTTATCACAATCTAATTTGAGAAGATGATTGAAAAAAGAAATCAAAAAAAGGATAGGACCAAGAAAGTATAATAACTAAAACATTAAATAATAAATAATCTATTTTTGAATATAAAACGAAGATAATGGTTAAATAAAAGCATTTTACAAGAAAAGAGAAAACGATTTTAATCACCTCAATATTTAATGACGCCAATTTCCTTGTTCTGTAACTCACAATCAAACAATTGAAATTATTTAGCGGAAGCACAATCTGCCGTCTGATCAAGCGAAATGTCTCATCGTTCAGTATCAAGTCACTTGTTCTGATCGCACTAGCAGAAGTTTTGTTTTGGGTTGTGAACGTCGACCTACACATTTATCAAACTGCTCTCGATAACATTAAAAATAGTCATGTAAACAAGATTCGTTGCATCATTATCAGCTATGCAGGATTTAAATTCAAAAGCGCATTATTACATAAAATACAAATATTTATAAGACCTGAAACTGTTTCATTGAATAATCGCAAACAATCAGAAGCCACGCTCGCGTGTAATTATAAATCTCGTGCGAGGCATCTTGTTGAGCCAAGTGCTCGGATGACAGCTTAGCGGCCGCACAGTCTACGATGTCCTCGCAAAACACTATTAAGATGCTGCGCTTCAGGAGTACAAGCAGGGTCTGTATTCGCAGCTCTAAGCTCTCGCTTTTCTCTCAATCTCTTATCACATTTTTCTATTCTCTCTCTCTCTCATTTCCAAAACTCACCTGGATATCATAACACCAAGGTTACCAACACTGTGCCTAACCCGAAACAACAAAGTGCGCTTTTATCTTTATTTCAGCGATAACGATATCAGACAATACAGAAAATGAACAATGAAAAGTCAGGCTGGAAAGTCACGCCATGGCAAGATAACGTCGTCGTACTTCCGCCGGAGCGTTGACGAGGATGACTCGGAGCAAAGAAGTCAAGATGAGCAGGCTGCAAATCCTGTCCCAGAACAAGCCATGGAAGACCCGAAGCAGAAACCAATCGGAAGACAAATGTCTCTCTCCATGGTCGAGATTGATCCTACCGATGGCCAGAAAAAAGAGATCAGCGGTGAGACCAAGGTCAACAGAAGAATGACCCTGCCGGCCATCAGCGTCAAAAGTGCCTCCGACAGTTTGGGAAAAGATGACGGAGAAGATAAGGTTGCTGGGAAGATTGATGTGAGAAGATCAAGTGTGACGAATGTGGCGATTGGTTGTTCCATCACTCCCAGTCTGGCTGGGATCTTTCCGCAAGTGCCAGACTTGGCGGAGTTCAAGAGAAGTGCGACCGATAGTAACTTGTTGATGAGGGGGGAGGGCCTGGAGAAGCGCAGGGGAAGTCGCTGGGCGGCTTCGAAACTGCCTTTTCTCAACATCCAGATCCCCGAGGATAGACAGGTGGACTGGTCAGCTAACAGGGACACATCCTCGTCGCCGTTCGATCAACGATTGTATCCCCAATACCATCAGCACTACTATGCCCTACCTCACATACCGCATATTCACGTACCCTCGTTTAACTTCACGCCTGCCGACGGTTTCGGCCGCAAATTCAGTTTTGGCATTAGAAGACACTCTCACGCGGTTAGTCACCAATGTTGGATCCAATTTGTGTGCAGCGCTCATTTTGTCACCTGCTAAACACGCTTTTTTGGTACTTTTGATGTTTGATTGATAACTCACCTGAACTTGCAGATTTTCAGGCCTTCAAAAATGCTTTTATTGTTTTCAAGAGAGGGTATACTTTTTGTTTTATTTTGTCCCAGTTGCTGGCGCAGGAAGAATGGGATAGTAGGAGTAACTTAAATCTCACCTAATCAAGGCTTGAGATTGTGGAGTTACCAGATACCACGAGGTTTCGGATGAAGCAGTTTTATTCATTTTTATTTTGGTTTTAAAATCTGTGAGATATAAATCTTGAGGAGTTTTTAGAGAATTATTTGATTAAAACTTTTGGTCTAGATGAAAATTAATGGACACTCGCTGCACTTAAGTAAAAAATTATGCGCGGCTTTGTTTAAACTGATTTGGTTTACCTAGTTTATAGTAAGTTGATGAGTATTTGACAGAATATAACAAAAACTTGATGTTCGCGAATGGCTTTCGATTGCGTAACAGAGAGTTAATATGAATTAAAATTCAACGTATTGTTTATAAGTACCGTTCGAATTTTAATTCTCTGCCGCTTACAATGTTTATTTGACTGCTTCTTAAAAATTGTGAGCGAGATTATCGTTGTGAATGTTATCGTAAAATGTGTTATGAACATTTTATGGTAGGTAAACAAGACGAAAAAAAAGTATGCGCATGAACTGATTAATTTCATTATAGATGTTCGTTTTGAGCATTCGAAACTTTGCCCCGAGGGACGTATAAGTTTCAAATTAATTCATGATGCTCCTTCAGTGTTGTAAATATTTGACTTAGATTGAACATTGTTAAATGATTAGTTTCACAAACATAGCTATAGAGTGTACAGAACATGATCAAGTTTTATTACAACAGTGGGACATTTTATTGTATGTAGTTATGATTGCCGTTTGTACAGCAATCAAAGGATATTGAAGATCAGCCCGTTTGTTTGTTGTCTGCAATTTTGTTTCAGAGTTGATGACTCAGAAAAGGACATTTATGTCTTTCAAATTAGAAAAATATCATTCATTAAATATGTTAAAACCATTACTTTGACAAAATAAAACTTATAAATTTTTAAATATAAATCACCTAAAATAAATTCTATATTTTGCTCTTTTATAAAATGTTCTTTTGCAGTAATTATCCTAACGGTAAAAAAAAAAAAAAAAAAAAAAAAAAATAGAAGAAAGAGAAAAGTTGATCAGCGAAATTCAACAAATCCATTTTGTTTTCAGACATTGCATCGGACCGATGATATCATTGTGTTACCGCACACTTGTCAACTATATCAGTGAAGACAACCTTGCGGGTCTTACCAGTTTCCTTGAGGCAAAACGAATACAAATTGATGACCGAGATGAGGTGATAAACTTTTTTTTTTTTTTTTATAACTTCGAAAGAAACGAACTGTAATTTTATTTTCTTAAAATCTTTTATATGAAATGATTAATATCATTTTTTGTTACAGAATGGTAGCACAGCACTCATCTATGCCGCGTCTAAAGGAAAACTTCGATTCGTTCGTGAACTTATCAATTATGGAGCCGATGTCAATGCGGAGGACACGGTGAGTTCAGCACTTGTGACGTCAGAACAGAACAAAAATTTGACGTCACTTCATTTTAGTCCTTTTTCCCTGTTCTGGATAAGCATTCGTTTATATAACTGTCAATCTGGAACAATTTTCTGCGAAAGCAATTTAATTGAACGTTTTATTCTTAGGACAACTGGACAGCTCTGCTGGTCGCGGCGAAGGAGGGTTTTACGGACATCTGCTTGGAATTGCTCGAGCATAATGCCGATATTGAACATAGAGATGTCGTAAGTTCTGATTTTATTATTCCAGAAACGAACATTATTTTTATATTTGAATATTTAAAACATTATTTTTTGAAACTTTAATGTTACATTTGTTTCAGGGAGGATGGTCATCTCTTATGTGGGCATCGTACAAAGGTCGGACTCCTACGGTGACGCTGCTATTATCAAAGGGAGCTGATGTAAACGCTCAAGGCAACTACCACATTTCCTCTCTGCTCTGGGCATCTGGCAGAGGCTATGCAGAAATTGTCAAGGAACTTCTTGCTCATGGTGCTAAAGTCAATATAATAGACAAGGTAATAGGGCGTAATATTAGAGCGAAAAATTGTGGATTGAAAAGAAATAATAAATTTATTATTGTTGTTACAGTATGGAACAACAGCTTTAGTGTGGGCTGCTAGAAAAGGCAATGTGGAAATTGTGGATACTCTTCTGAAGGCTGGAGCAACGGTGGATACAGCTGGGATGGTAGAATTATTTTTCATTTCTGACTTATTTATTTGAAACCTTGCATAAGGGGTATATGGTATAAATATTTGATCTTATTCAACTAGTATTCTTGGACTCCTCTTATCGTTGGGACCCTTGGAAATCACGTGGATGTAGTTTTACTGTTACTGGAATACAAACCAAATGTCAATGCACTCGATAAGGATGGGTGTACTGCCTTAGCCATAGCCTGTCGCGAAGGCTACCACGAAATCGCAAACGCTCTACTTAATGCTGGTGCTTACATCAATATTCAAGACAAATCAGGTGATACTAACTTAATACACGCCGTCAAAAGCGGTTACAGGGGAATTGTGGAATTGCTTTTAAAAAAGTATGCAGATGTCGACATTGCTGGCAAGGTACAAAAGAAATTAAATTAAACAAAATAAATTGAGATTATAATGTTGAACTTCATAAAAATTTTGCATTTCAGGACAAAAAAACAGCTATTTACATTGCAGTGGAGAAAAACAATGTGCCAATAGTCAAATTACTTCTAAATTCAAATGCAGACTTGGAAATTCCAACAAAAGACGGAGACACGCCTTTATTGCGAGCAGTTCGATCTCGTAATGCGGAAGTGGTGCAATTACTACTGGACAAAAAAGCAAAAGTTACAGCTACGGATAAAAAGGGCGACACGGTGCTGCACATTGCCATGCGTGCAAGATCCAAAGCCATTGTGGAGATCCTGCTAAGAAATCCGAAAAACAGTCAACTGCTATATCGGCCTAACAAACAAGGCGAAACAGCTTATAACATTGATGTCAATCATCCAAAAACTATCATTGGCCAAATTTACGGCGCACGTGAGTAAACTTGAGTGATTCACGATTAAGAAAACTTATGTTTTTTGTGTTTTAAAATGTAAAGCTGTAATTGTTTGAATTATTTTAGGACGGTTGAATACCAACGAGGATAATGAAAATATGCTTGGCTATGATCTTTACAGTAGTTCACTGGCAGACATTCTCAGTGAACCTTCACTTTCCACTCCGATAACTGTTGGGCTTTATGCAAAATGGGGTTCTGGAAAATCATTCCTATTACAAAAATTACGAGGTGACAATTTTGTTCCAACAGTAAGAGCTACTTTTGTAGTTGGAAAAAATAAATTAAAAAAGAAAATTAAAAGTAAATTAAATTAAAAATTATGGTTTTCAATTCACTGTTTCAGATGAGATGAAAAATTTTGCACGACATTCTTTAGACCCGACGTTCAAATTTTCGTCTCTGCTGTTTATAGTCATCGCTCATATTGCGCTATTAGTCGGAGTTACCATTGGTTTAGCAGTTCAGTCGTGGGTCACAGGCCTTGTTACTGGGCTTAACTTAGTTATCATTACTTATGTGATCCTAGCTCTTATTTGGTACGCTTACAAAAGGTAAAAATTATTGAATCAAAATTTTATCATTTTACTTTTTTAAACGTTCATTTAATTAATAAATGCGCTTACAGATACGATTGGGAGTGGCCTTACACGTTCACAGTTGCCCTCACAACAAAGCTTAATTCGCTCAAATTGTTGCTACAAGTAATATTTTGTCACCCTCCCGGCAATGTCACCGAGACTGTGAACATTCAGCCGATAAAGTTCTATTTTACTGATCAAACGAGAGTGGGAACAACGACAGGTGGAGAAAATGCAATTGTTCAAATGATAGGGTCGCTTTATGATTCGATAGAAAATGATTTCGGGTCATTAGCCACTCGCCTATATCGAGCCTTCAGACCGAAAGTCGCGAAAACCACTACCTCGTGGAAATGGCGACACCTGTGTTGCCTTCCATACGTAGTTATCTTTGAATTTTGTCTATGCAGTTTTCTAATTGGAATTTCTGTACTCACCGTTTACTTTATCGAATTACCAAATGAAACGTAAGATGATTGTTTTCAAATGTATACTTTTTTGGAAGCAACATATTTAAATAATTTGTAAATAAATTTTCCAGGAAAGTTATTGAACAAGTAACTGCACACATAATTATGATCACGGTTGCTTTAGTCATAGCTATAAGTATAATAGCTAATTTGTACACGTGGAGTAGAACCCTCAAAGCTTTGGTCTTCTCGCAAAGGAGACATCTGCAACGCAGTATATCAAAACTTGAATCTTTAAAAAGTGAGGGTTTTATACAAACTTTAAGAGGCGAAGTACATCTGATGACTGAAATGGTACGCAAATGTAATCGATTAAATATGATTCTTAAATCTTTTCAGTGGCAATACTGTGATTAATTTTGGTTCATTATTTACAGATAAAGTGCCTTGACGGTTTTACATCCCAAAAAAGTAGACTAGTTGTAATAGTCGACGGCCTTGATAGTTGCGAGCAAGACAAAGTTCTGCTAGTTTTGGACGCGATACAAGCACTCTTCAGTAACAATGGTTACCCTTTTGTTGTTATCTTAGCTATTGATCCTCACATTATTGCAAAGGTGAGATTAAATGTCTATCAATATTAAAAAAAAAAGTTTTCATAAAATATTAAAACCGATCCTATTCTATTTAAAGGCAGTTGAAGTAAACAGTCGTCGTCTTTTCACTGAATCAAACATCGGTGGCCATGATTATCTGAGAAACATGGTTCACCTACCTTTTTATCTGCAAAACAGTGGTCTAAGAAAAGTAAAAGTGGCTCAGCAAACAGCACAAACCAATAAGAAAGGAAACTGGAACGATGCAGAGGAAAGTGTTAACTACACAACTTCAAATGCATTGCACCAGTCGATATCCAATCGCAGGCTGAGCACAGAATCAGGCATCATGATGACCAACAGCAACGAAAAACTCAAACCTCCCAGCAGAAAGGGCAGTCGCAAGTTACGTCTCAGTGAATCTATTGCTAGTAGCATTGGGAGTAATCTGAACAGATTGACGGGCGCGCATGACCTCAACAAGATGCTCCTCACTGATGATTACTTCAGTGATGTCAATCCAAGGAGCATGAGAAGGTTGATGAATGTCGTTTACGTTACAGGTCAATTTTTGAACTTGAAAATTATTGTTGAATTCAGCACTATTTCGTAACATCATTTTGATATTGTTCATTTTGAACTTCAGGCCGACTGTTGAAAGCATTCCAGATCGATTTCAACTGGTACCATTTAGCCAGTTGGATCAACATCACAGAACAGTGGCCTTTTCGTACTTCATGGATGATTCTTCATTATGACGTTTGTGAAGATACCTTGGATGATTTCATGTCATTGAAGAGCCTTTATGATAAGTTCGTACCGAGCTAGTTTAATTGCGATGAGAATAGTTTTTAAAAGTTTATTGAATGGTACGTTTGTTTTTTATTCCAGAGTAAGACCACAAATACCTGTTTTGAAAGACGTTCAACCACTATTAGAGATGGATCGAGACGAACGAAAGTTGGACGTCTTTTTAACTTTTCACCGGTCGAGCTTATTAGTGAGTGATATGAAAATATTTTTACCATTTACCATAAATTTGGATCCTTACATCAAGAAGAAGATCAAAGAGGAACAACAGAGTTTAGAAGAAGATGCAAACATGACGATGTACAATACCGTTCCTTGGGCTCACATGGGTGATAACTGGACACCAAACAGAGGTGTTATGGCCTCCAAGTCGGGCAGATTCAATCGAGCAGCAGCTGCCCATGTGCAACCGACGCCACCTCCAGTTTGGCCTTATCAGCCGCCATTTGATATGCGCTGGTCACAGTTGTTACCTGTCGAACCAATTCCTAAACCAATCTCTGTTACTACGACTTTACCAGTTGGTTGAATTTTGAGTTCAAAGATGTCGATGGAAAGTTTTAAAATTGATTTAATAATTTTATTTATTCATTTTACAGAACGAAATCCTGGAAATTAAACTCTCTGTATTGCCTGTGACTGGGCTGTGTGATTTACTAGACAAAATAGAAGATCTCAATCCTCAGATGCTGACAACTTACAAAAACATCATCAAGGACAACAACATCAACGGAAAAGTACTTATGCATTGTGACTTACAAGAACTTAAAAATGTACTTCACATGTCTTTTGGCGACTGGGAGATTTTTCGCATGGTCATTGTTTCATTGCGAGAACAAGAACTCACAAGCTTCACTACACACGAAGAAAATCTTCGTAGTGTGAGATTTACCGTTGGGTCTGATCAAAGAAAAGGTATCTTTTTTTGGATATTTAATTGATGGTTTTTATGATATCAGAAATATTATATGAAGAATTTCATTATATTTTTTTATTGCAGAAATTTTGTCGAATCAGCCAATTCAGCGAGTTCCTACCATTATAGAAAAAGATAAACTAGCTACCAGGACACACACAGATTCGGCGCCAAGAACTAATCAAACAAAACATTCGATCATGGAAAAACAGGTAAACACAACATCTTTTTGCTAATACTAAGTACTTTTGTCTTATGTTAACACTTTAGTTTATATTAGTGCTTTAGATTTAGCTAAAAAATATTGCATACTAACATTTCACTTGACTTCAGTTCGAAAAGAAACTCATTTAATTTTATTTTTATCTCTTTTTATATCTTATACTAAGAGCAAACACTTGTCGAAGTAATTTTACTATACCTAATGGGTTTTTTCTTTAACGTGACATTTTGGAAATAGTACCAGGTGAGTGCTAATCCCTAGAAATAAAGTAATACAAAATGTTAATCTTTTGACTTTTTTATTTCAATTAAATAGAAAAAAGTGAAAAGACAAAAAATTTATTTTTTATTAAAAAATTGTAACAAAATGTAAAATATATTTGAATGTTTTCTAGGTCACCTTGGAAGATCAGATGATATGTGGAGCACTGCAAACATTAAACGAAGAGGCTTGTGAGGACGTTTTGGATGTTCCATCAACGTCGATGATACCCGACTCACATCCAGGTGAGACCACTTCTGTACCGCTTACACTGCCTTTGGTCATAGTTCAAGAAGCGCCCAAATCTGACCAGAGCCCTGACTCCGGTAGCGAGTTTGCCTCAAACTTCTTATAAGTCAATAATCCTTCAACAATAATGTTCCAGAAACTCTCGAACAGTCCTATCATTTTCAATTTCGAAATAATGCACAAATGCTGCATTTCATATATTTTATGTAACAAATGAAACCAAATACGTCTATATATTTATAAAGCAACGTAGCTTGCCCTAAAAACCGTGCCATTTTTTGTTATTTCTTTTTTTTTTTTGAAACTCGTTTTAATCGCTAAATGTACTAATTTATTTATTCTTATTTAAACTTTTGTTTTCTTTACCTCAAACAGTGATCATTCGTATCACCAAAAATCGTACAAATTGCAGCACTTTGTCAAATGTAACTATCTACTGTACTTTAGCTTGTTGAACGTGACGATACAATGTAAATCGTATTATCACAAACAATTTGATGAAACAAAAAATGTAAAAAGCGTAATCCAAAGATGATATAGGAACAACCAGTTTTAAAAAACTTTGATTTTCATGAGCAATGGAATGGATCTAAAGCTTGCATTCAGCATCGCTGCAATGGTCAAGTAAACAAAGCTATTAATGAAGGAACGCAAAAACCAAAGATTGTATTGAAGCATGAGCCAGTTTTATAAGTCTGAGTAAATGATGCAAGTGATAGTTTTTAAGTCAGTATGATTTGCGTATAATGTTCAAATGATCCGACCAACATAGTGCAAGGTGTTGAATTCATAATACTGTGATATTATCAGTGTTGATTAAATGCGAATTGTTACTGTACATTAATTATTTTTCTTGTCATTAGCCCTCTACCTCAGCATTAAGTCAGTATTTGTTCAACATATGCTTATATCAACATTTACTTTGTTATTTATGCTAAAGATGATTAATACTAAAATAATATAATTATGCTAATATTGTAATGTGAATTTCAAGAAATTTATGTTTCCTTTTAGTTTCATTTTCTAATTGAATTCGTCCCAATAATTTCAGTCTCATTCATGTACCACAAGTTATTAAAATCCATTAACTTTCCATGATGCAGAAAGTTAAAAACAGAACAGTAATGTTGCTTATGGTTTAGTTGCGCATAATTCGAAGAGCATGTACTTATGATTAACATAATGTAAAAGCCATTAACAGCCATTGTAAATTTTAACTGCTATAGATTGTATGAAAATTTATTTTGTGTATCATTATTAGCTAACCAAAACTTATAAAAACAACGACAGAAAAAAAATCTTGAGAATAATATCAAAAAGGATAAGCAACTTTTATCTCACCTTATCAATGAAGAATAAAAAGATGAAGAAGTAAATTATTATTTCCTGCTGATGAATTTGATATTCACCACTACAAGAAATAAAAATCAAAATTCACATCTTGCCCCTTCCTCAGTCTTGTAACTTTTGGGATCTCAATTATTTATTGAAACTCATTCCTTCTATAAAAGATATATTTTTCTTTGGTTTTTATTCTCTTCCTGAATCCAAACCTATGGAAATTTGCGAATCTGTAATAATTCAGTGTAGTCGAACATAAAAAATTTCAACATATTGTGTTCATGTCTTCGACCACTAAAACGTCAAATTCTTCTAAAAATTCCGTTAACATTTATGAAGTTCATTTCTATTCTAATGAAAATTTTCCGTTTCACATTTTTGAAAATTTGGTTTTGATTTTCCCTGATTCTGATTTTGTTAAAAATATATTTATAAAAGGATTTACAGTAAGGTAAGTTCTGATTAATTTTGAAAAATGTAGAAAATATGAAGGAATGCTTGCAGACTGGCTGCTGAAAGATGCTTCAAAAAATATGAGCTTGATTCCATTTGAGTTTGCTTCAATTCAATAAATATTAGTCAGTGATAGTTATTTCGCTGTTTAAAAAAGGCTTGACTCAGAACTGATGCTTTTTTAGTGACTTCCTTTTCACGAAATATATCAAAGAAAAAGAATTTATATGGCACAAATTTTAACTGATCTTTCTGTTAGGTTTCTTATCTTTATTTGTGTGATTGCACATTGCTAACTTGACTAACTCGTTTTTGGCACTAACTCGACTATATTATTTTCATTTTCTCAAAACGTTTTCACAGTTTTGTATTCCTGTCTAAAATTATATCTTGTAGATGTTAGATACTTAAGAAAATAAAACCTCGGATGTCAGGGCAGGTCTTCAAGAAAAGGTAGAGACCACGTTTTGCGACGTTACTTCCATCTGATACTATTACACATTTCTTATAATTTTTGGCTTTGTATAATTATGCTAAGCATTTTTAAAATAAATCTACCATTTTAAAACATCAAGTTTTGGATTTTTCAGGTGAACGAATCCGGTCAAGAACATCGAGTCTGTCTGCTGACACAGATTACATATTTTTGCATGCGAATCCGGAGCTCCACTGGGCTGGAGTGACCGTAGACCCTGATCTGAGCAGCGACGAAAGTTCCCAGGAGTCAATTCAGTTCTCCAGGACGAATTCACAACTGAGTATCATCTCACATTTGTCTCATCAACACAAAGGACCAAGTCAGAGACGTTCCAGTTTGAGAGCAGGTTCCTTGCACACGACTCAGTTCGTAATGTCGCCTTCCTCTTTAAAATCGTTTGATGAAACTCGTCGCAGTACTCCGTCTTTAGTTATAAACAAACCCGATGAAGAACAAACTCAATTGTCAAATTCAAACTTAAGTGAAGACGAGTCGACGCCTCTGGTCTCAGAGGTATCTTCGCCCCAACACTTAAATCCAGTTCAGAGCTTCTTTAGCGAAATATATCCAAAAGGGGAGACAAATTTTGAAAAGAGGAGCTCTGAGATTGAAACGACATGTATAAATAAGTCTGATGATAGTTGGGATGATCCGGAAACTACCGTTTAGAATCCAGCTGGACCGTTTTTATTTTAGCCGAAAAGTATATTTTTCAATTCATGTAATAAATTATGAAGCTTAATGATCAATTCAACTTCAACGCGAATATGATTTTTTAAGAATTTTTATCTAGAAATATTTATACGAATAATCATCGTAACATGTACATTGTCGGATAAGTTTTTAATTTTCCGAAGATATTTCGACTGTGATTTTTTTAAGCTGCTATTTTTCAATCTGTTTAAATGAATTAAAAATTGGTTCATTAATGAATCTAAATGTTTCCAACATTGAACTACAAGAAATCATGACATTCTTAAAATGACTCACAACTCAACAATGAAATGATAGTGATTTAAACAAATTCATTTCGATAAAGGTTGCTTTTTTGGTATGAATTTAATTATTATTTTTATTATTTTAACACTGATAATTCGACGTTGAATCATTTTTCATGCGACGCATGATTATATGTAGATTATTTGAAATATTAACGTATCGTAATACAAACGGTAAATACTGAAACCTTGACAATATTAAAATAAAACTCGGACAATATTAAATATATTGTACATGTTAAAACAACTACGAAGCTAATTGATTCGATATTAAACTGTTTTATAATCGTTTTCAGACTGATGTTCTGTAAAAATCGTTAACAAAATAGAAATGAATATAATGATTCAAAAGTTCCCGGCTTTGCTATTTTTTTCAGCATTATGCGAATTGTATAGAGTACGTTATAAGTAAGAGTCAATTGTAATAAAATAAAAATGTCTAAATTTGGTATTAAAAAATTTTGTAATAAAACTGTACTTTATGAATATTTTACTGTCTTTTATTTTTGAATTAAAAAAATTATGATAACGATATTCGATAATACAATTTTTAAATAAAAGGCAAGCAATTTTGATACCAATCTTGATGACTTTGCATTGAATAACACTGTCGGTTAGGTCAATCACGTAGAAAAACACGAGTTTCATTCAATGCAAATTTTCTACAGCACTCTCGTGGAAATATCTATTTTAGTGCAATGAAATTTTAAAGTCACCTGTCGAATATACGTCCAATCGTTAACTAATCTTGTTCTGATCACCGATTTTTATTGTTGTACCTTAAATTTTGAGATTTTTCGCTGGTGTTTTTTGTTCTACCAATTTTTGTGTATCTTAAATTTGAAAAAAAAAGAAAGCGCATAAGAAAAACAAAAATTTTGCAACAAGTATAATTCCAAACTTTTGCGATGTCGACGAAACTCAATTTAGATTGCTTGGATTACATTTTTGAGTATCTCACGCCATTGGAATGGATTCAGATATCTGAAGGTAAATTTATTCTTCAATAATCAAGTCTATACGAATAAAAATAGGAAAAGTTCACAAGAACAATCTATATCTTTAAGATATAAATCAAAGATTATTATTATTTCTTTGAACTTGTTCGGTTTTGATAGAGTAAAAATTTTTATAAAGCACCTCATTTATTAAGTGTTCTGAAAAATGATTAATTTGTCTAATTTCAGTATGTCAATTGTGGAAATTAGCAGCATTGAGGAGATGGAAAAGAATAACTGAAATCACCTTCGCTGAGTGTCTTGAAATGGAAAGACTAAAACTTGACGAAAAAAATCCACGAGTTATACTAGCTCAGGATGCAGAGAAAATTATAATCTCTGCTGCACCTTTCGTCAAAGTTCTGAAGTATTTCACATTGTCGAGGTACGACAAGTACAAGTATATCCTATTTGGGACTTATTGTTACAAAATGAAGAGTTTCAGTGCTGAAAATATGTTCAAGCTACTGACTCAACATTCTACAGAAATCTTTGACGTTTGTTTTGATATAACACCAAAAAATGAATTACTACAACTTCTCTTCAAAAATAACAAAATTAAGAAACTCTCAGTGTTTCAAACTTTTCGGAGCGTTGCTTTTTATGAAGATATCCCAACTTTTGGAATTGAGGAATTACATATACGTTTCATGAAATATGACATGAATGTCAAATCTTGCAAAGGGGTTAGTAAAAAATTTGCTAGTACTTTTATTCGTAATAATATTTTTAAATTATAATTTAATCAAATTGTTTTTGTTCTATGTAGTACTTTCCTAATTTGAAAAAACTGACACTCGAATTGGATTGTTTCTGGATTACCGAAGCACGCCAAATTGTGCCAACAATTTTGCCCTACGTTGTTGGGATAAAGTCGTTGATTTTAAAAATTTGCATTGCTGAATCATTGACAAAGAAGCCATACAAATTTTTCAGGGATATCTTCAAATTATCGCAGCTCGAAGAACTGTCGATTGTGCTCGACTATTTTGATCATGAGATAGAGGTGGAATCGTTTATTAAGAAACTGGTGCTATCCTGCACCAAACTGCGAGCTGTAAAATTCCGTAAATTTTATTATTTATACATTTTGAAGTACATATTTGTAAAGAAGAAATAATCAGATTGTTTTTTCTACATAGATGGTTACTGTTTCAATGAAAATTCGCTTCACTCCTTGATGTCACTACCCAATTTGAAAAGCTTCGATGTAATCATGGCAAAAGAGTTTTGTTCAAAGACATTGCCAGAGATGAATAACTTGACGTCTTGCAGTATAAGATTTAGTTGCCTGTCAACTGTTAGAATGGCAAGTTTGTGCGACGCTATTAACAAGATGCCCAAATTAGAGAATCTTAGTATTAAGGGTCTTGATGAGGAACAAACATTAAAGCTTGCTTACGAAACAATTCTTGCTCTTGCGTTGCAGAAAAAAGAAATTCTATTAATTAAATTTGAGCGAATTCAAGGGTACAAAAAAATAGACATCGAAAAAAAAGATGATTGTAAACCTGTCGAGTTCTGTGATGAGAATTTTAAAACGTTAAACCTGAAGCTTTCACATTATGACGAGAACAAATACTTTGAACGTTTTAAGACGAATGTGCAAAAGAAATTAGAAGGTTATAAAACCATTACATTCTAAGACGAAAGAATAGGTCTGACGGTTAATTAATGTTAAGAAACAATATACATCTAGAGCATGGCAAAATTCATACTCTCATTATTAGTTATTACAAATTTATAAAATTATGATTATTTTATTGTTACAAAAGATTATAAAGAATAATCGTTTTTGAACAACTTTCATAATTATTAGTGAATTATTTCCTTGTAAAATTTTAAAAAGTGTTTCTAAAACAAGATATATTTTGTAATAATTTGTAATTTTTTCTAAAATAACTTGGAGCATTTTTTAATAGTGCTACCAAAACTACGTAATTTTTGCAAAATTATCTTTATCTTTCTAATTAACAAGTTAAATTTTGAAGCCTATTTTACTAATTAGAATAAGTCTAAGTATAGTGCATATCTACCTATATTAAAAAAAAGTTTCGCCGCTGTTTCAATTTGTTTCAATTGGGATTCAATTTGTCATGTATATATATATATGTGTGTGTGTATATATACATATATATGTGTGTATCATATACCGTTGGATTCGTCATGGAAAGACGGTCAGTATGATGATGATAATTTCATGATGAGGAAAATGAAAAATCATCATAATGACACATTTATACGTATTATCAAATTGATAAAAAATTTTGAATACAAATCTTGCTATCTGTTGGCGGGGTTAACGCGCGTAACGCATAGAGAGCGCAGTGAGCGGAGCGAACGGAGTTCCATATTTTTATTAAGTTCAAAATTCGTACTTAGAAATAATTCGTAAAGCTAAATAAATAAGAAATTTTAAAATTTCTAAAAATTTATAATTGAAGTAAATTATTTTAAAGTATGATGTGCAATAAATAATGTTTATTGGTAATACAGATTTTGTCATTATGAATCTAAACTATGTATAATGTATCGTTACTGTTTTCTATTTTTTAATTAAAATTATTACAATGACGTTTTTCGTTTACCATCAGTCGGTATATTTTCATTAGTTGTCAAAGACTAAAGTCACGGGAAAACAATAGATCACTTTTTACTACTCCACGTGATTCTTCGACAACGATATCGATTCTTGTTGATTTGTTTATCAAATACGGCTTACAAAAATTATATTTTAAGTATCTTTGTACACCATATGTAAAAAAAAACTATGAATCATTCAAGTAAGTTAATATTTCATAAATTAAAATATTTTTTTTAAGACAAAAAGAATCAACAAAATATTTTTCATTGTCATCTAATCATTATTTCTCGTTTTTACATTGTATTACATGGTTATTAAAATAAAAAAATATAAATTAAAAACAACATAACCTTAAAATAATATATTCATTTTGCAGGTACCAAAGGATGCAGTTCAAATCAAAAAGGTCCCAATTTTAAAGCAAATTTGAAATCACAGTTCAAACATTTAGATGATGACCCTGCAGAGATTCAATGTTTATTATGTGAAGAAAAATATATTCTTCCAAGCAATCAAAAAACTTTCTTGAACCATCTGTTTGTCTCTCATCGTTTAGTCATAGGAGATGTTGATAAAATTTCCAGTCTCAAAAGGTTTATTTTTTTAATAAAAATTAATTTTATTGCAAAATTAAATATACATCAATTAAAATCTTTATTTATTTCTTGATTATTATAGTTATGTAAGTTATTGGCGTACAAAATTCAAAGATGCTCCCTTGGTGAACTTTTGTACTACTATGTTGATGGACTGCACACCTGATGGAAAGGAAAGCAAAAATGAAGCATACTTTTTACTGTCTGATTGTCTATTTGAAGACAAAACATTGAGAGAAGAACTTCATCGAGCAAAATTGGTGAGATTTGTGTTCGGAAACAAATTTAAAATGAATTTGCAAATTAAAATTAAATTTTGTTGTTCTGAAAATTGAGGTATTTTAAGATCATTTTTGTAATTTCTAAATTCTTTTGAATTTATTTTCATTCAAAACGACTGAATTATATTAATGAAGATTCTAATTTTGAACGATAACAGGACTGGATACTTTCTATACAAGCACAAGAACGATCTGACACAACATTCAAGCGAGGCTGTATGTTTTGTAAAACAGAGTTCTCTGGATCGAGGAATGTTTATTTGAAGCATTTATCAGAAAAACACAACGTTCAATTGGGACGACCTGAGAATCTCGTGTTCGTTGACAAGTTTCTAGATAAAATTGAAGAGAACATATCAAAGTAAGTTACATTTTTGTAACCGAGTGACTTCAAAAAATTCTGTAGCTTATAGAAAAATTCAAAAAATGTTTCTTATTCAAAATAACGTTTCAGATTGATATGTATATATTGTGAAAAAAGTTTTAAAAGTAGAATGGTCTTGAGAGAACATATGCGCAAGAAAATGCACAAGAGAGTCAACCCGAACAACAATTTTTATGACAAATTTTATTTGATCAACTACCTGCAACCTGATTCTACTACGGTGAATAAAAGTGTAAGCATTTACTGATTATTCATTTAATTTTATTCCATTGAACATGAAACTTGAAATTTTAACAATTCGAATCCTGCATTTTAGGTGACCAATGACAAAAGTTCTGATTTAAATTCAGGAATAAAAGAAGATATCGATGAAAATGACGTCGATGATGATTATGAAGATAATATTGATTTTGAAAACGTAGAATGCGATGATGACTGGGCCGATTGGAACGAAGAAAGTATAACTGTTACATGTCTGTTCTGTTTATACAGCAACGAAGAGTTCAGTGAAGTCTTAGGTCACATGATAAAAACACATGATTTTGATTTCGAAAATATTTCAAAGGATATGGATTTTTACGAAAAGGTTTTAGAGTCAAATTTATTAAGATTAAATCCGTATAATCAAGATGAGAAAAATTACTGACTTGAAGGATTGTTCACAGATCAAAGTAGTCAACTACATTCGTCACCAGATCCACTCATCTCGATGTACATGCTGCAATGCGGAATTTACAGATAACGATCAAGTTGTGGATCACATGAAAAAGGAAAATCACTTCAAATTACCCGAAACAAAAGTGTGGCTGCAACCAGAGTAAGAATTCAAATAAACATGACATTAAAATAATTGTGTTCAAGATTGTATTTATTACAATTTGAAATGTTATTTCAGATTTTATTTTCCAATGTTCGACGATGACTCGTTTCTATACATCTTGGACACTGATGACAATCAATTGGAAGTGGGAAGAACTGTCATAGAAAATTCGTTCACGGAGAATCTAAAAATTGTATAAGAAGAAGAATAAAATTGTACATAAATTGTACACGGCAGGTATTTTCCAATCAATTGATCCATTCCGGTTTCAAATTACAATCATCAATTGATGCCGGCACGATTGCATAATGAGATATTATAAAATTGATCGTATCTTCGGTTGGAGTTTAGTTTGGCCAGCGCGTGACAACGGTTCACAAGCACAGCCGATCTGGTCCATTGGCGCCAACAAAGTTGAATCGCAAAATCGACTCGGTAATTGCTTCACGCCGACGTCAGATAATCAATTAAACAGTCAGAGATAGCGTCTTGGTATGATATGACTACGTACAAATGCGAGCTGAATCTTGGCGCATGATCTGCATCTCCTGTCCGGCAGTGTCCTACAATTCTTAATCGCGCGATTGTTTGTGAATCGCCGGTATAATCTGCGAGCTTCGAAGATAGGTGCAAAGAATCGAGCTCTCATTATCTACTCGTCTCTCGGGCGAATCACGATAGTCTACAAATCAATGCTAATCGATGCGCCAAGATCGAAACCAGACGTACCGAGATCGGCGTCAACCTGCCGTAGCGTGACCAGGAAACCGATCGGCAAAAAAAAAAGAATCGCCATAATTCGCAATCGATCGCGTCTCGATCTACATCGATCACGATAGCGTCACCTCTCGACCCACGACCTAGATCGCGGCTTTCTGACGTTTCTTATCAACTCAGTTGATGTCCTTTTATCGCAAACATGCAATTTTATTTCGAGTTACATCTAAACACGATGAATTGAAAAGAAAATACACTGAATGAACTTAGAAAAACAATCTGTAGTAATTATTAACTAAACACTTAAACTGATATTTATTGTTTAGAAAGTTTCATAAGAATGAAAAATTGGATTTCTGTACGTCACAAAACAAATCAAGATCGTATCAACAGATATCCAGATAAAATAACGATCTACTAAAGATAGATCTCAGATGATCATTTCATTCCCGTATCAAATGTTCTTGGTTTGATTGAAAAATTTTCAAATAGTCTGTCTGATTTAGTGCTTCAATTTGCATCCAGTCGTGGTGTTCTGATTACGATCTAGACGTATCTTGGATTTATCATAGGTACGTTGCACGACTTCAAAATTCCCATGACAAATTCAGATCGCATATTTGAATGAAAAACGAAATCAAACGCAAATTTCATTTTTCACCTCAAATAAATTAAAAGTTTTTTTCTTCGGATATCTATGCAATTTTGTATCAACTTTGTATGAAATCATATCTTTCAACTAGATCCATAATTGTGTCAACTACACCTTGCGAAATTACGATCTTGATGAACATGATTGAGTAGAAAACGGGAGGATGTAATGACCAGGCCGCGCTCTTGCGAAGTCACTGTCAATCACGTGGTAATGAAAGCACCAGTTTATAATTAACTTTATAATTAAATCTCCACCCGAGAGGTGCAAATCAGTTGTATAAATAAAATTTTGCGGCGGGTCGGCCGTTTTTCCAGCGTGACTCAGACGTTATTGCTAAACATGCGTGATATGTGGAGCGCGTGAAAGTGTCTCAAGCTTTTAATTTTTTTCAATTCAAAAATTGTCATGAATATTCATCCCGAATGAAAGTTGTACAAGTTTTAAAATTTCGCGGTGGTTTGTGAAAAATGCACTTAACCTGGGGGGACGAAAAATCAGTCTTTTCCTAGACCAATGATGACAAGTTGTCTCGCGACGTTCACGATCTGACCCGCACGCCGACCCCGGAGCTGTAAATCCTGTATGGTAGTTGTCACCGGGATATTCAATAATTTTTTGAACCTCGCATTCGTAGGTGAAGTTCAACTGTTAAAATTTTTTCAAACTCGACGTCGAACCGAGACATGAAAATGGAAGGATTTTTGCAAGACAAAAGTGTAAAGTCAGGTCCGTGATTCCCAGGATCGTAATTCTGCAGAGCAATTTGCGACTGTTAGTAAACAGGATCTTTGAGCGGTTTATAAACCTCTATTTTTGTCCCGGGTAGTCTTTTTGAAGAAGTGCCATGTGCAAGATTTAGTTTACGCGCCTCTCCAAGGTGATCCTGTGGCGCGACAACGTTGGGAAATGTGAAAATGGTAGCAATAAAAGTTCACAGTCGGGGTCTGCCCTTAACGTCTCTATAATCTATTAAACTTCGTCATAAAATGCGATTCCCGACGTTGCTCCTCGCAAACAGAATCGTAGCCTAGGTTTACGTTCAGTCTTCTAACTACAGCCGTCGATAAATATCTTTTGAACAACTTCCCATCAAGATAGTTGTAAAAATTATTGCAACCAGGGATAAAAATTTTCCGCGAAATTATTATAGACACTTCATGGCTTTGCCCCTGAGTGTCTGCTACCTGACATTGTCACGTGTATAATGTCTTTTAAAAAACAGACTTTCTAAAAATTACAAATATATGCATGCATCGGTTCTCAAAATTATCATTCTTTTAATTAACACTAGAATAAGTACCAAGAGAAAAGAAGTTAATATAAAACTTATAGGTAAATTGAATTATAATATTAAGAAAACTTAATGTTTCTATTTTTAAAAGTTTACAGAATGTCAGAACCCTTGGAAAGAATAAAAATCATAATCACTGATCAAAATTCAGTGATAATAGTCATAACAAATTTTCAGTGAAAATGTAAGATAATTTTTGTTTGATTTATTCAAACTGGTTGTACAAAAAATTGTGTAATGAAACCAAAACGGTCATCGCAAAATTGGAAATGTTGTTATTTTATGCGATCGGTCGATTTGTTGAAATGTTAAACGACGGGATCATTTGTATTTGCACGAATACGGTGGTAAGGTACCTATGTTTGTTTCTAGATATTCATGCGGTTCTATCTAATATTTAATGCAATGAATAAGAATGATGCAGGTGTTTGCGAGTATAAAGGAGCAACGGGAGGATCAGGCATCCCTGTCGTGGTCCAGGTATCTCGCAATGGCTCGTTCTCTATCGGTTCGTGACTTGCAGTGCGTCGTTCGAGCTTGAAACGCGATTCGCACAGTTCTCGCGTTTCCATAAACAGTCGAAGAAAGTAGCGTGCACTTCTGTACTTGGCACACAACGGAGATCGCGCGAGAATCAGAGAGGACACACCTGCGAGGCGGCGCACGCGATACCCAATGACAATATTTTGCTAGCACAAATGACGTTGTCGTTAGATACGACACCCAGCGTTGGTAAACTGATTTTATTAGCGGACTTTATTGCTCTGCGATGAGACTCCGCCACGTAGAGGTGTCGTTCCAGCTTACAATAAATTCGGCTATTTGTAAATATCCCTGCCTCTTCCTTCCTTCTCTGTCCAGTTTCGTGCGATTCCAGCGAGATAAAGTTTCACGCGGAGTACGTTCATCTTACAATTCTATAATGACGTAAATAGAAATGTAAATGTAGCTGCAACAGAGTTATGCGAGTCCTTTGCATCGGGTCAGATCGCTATCAAGTTACCTAACTTTTCTTAATAGAATCTTCACGTTCGGATTAAGTATATGTAAAACTGTAGTACATCAGCGATTTCAAGGAAGATATTTTATAGAGCTTACAGGTGAAACACTCCTGAACAAATTGATAATCCTATCAGCATTTTAGAATCACTTCAATATTGTTCAACGTCTCAACTCAGCAGTCATAATCTCATGAGAAAAACAATGTTCTTTTTTTTTAATTTTCTTTCGATCCAAGGCAGTTTCTAATCTGTATCTCTGAAATTGTTCACCATTATTGGTACCAATGAGTTAACAGCAGTCGTCTCTGTTTTTAAAATTGTAAGTATTAGCTTAGTGGAAGGTAAAAGTGAGAGCAAACGAAAATGTATATAGCATTGACATTGAAAATCGGTTGAATCGAAAAATCGTGACGACCAAACAGGATCGCAGAACAAGAGCGTGTAGGGCCATAATCATTGATCAACTTCTGGTTACAACCCTGTCCCAAGAACTGCCATACCCACCTACCTACCTACCGACCAACCTACCTACCTACCTACCTACCAACCTATCTACGTATCTTTCAGCATGGCGCAGCGCGCGTGTACATACGAATGTATAACGTAACTACATGTACATATTTATACAGGAACGAGAGACTGAGCGGTATTTTTATGTGGCAGCATCCCGATAACTATAACTCGTGCTGGCGGGTCTTTGTATGGGCACAAGGTGCACGCGAGACCCTGCCAGAGATGGTGCACGTACACTCCACGAATAATTAGGCGACCCGATCGACGTTCGCTCGTTATCTTAAGTATCGCTCTTGCAAAAATAAACGCGCGTTTGATGTTTCCTTTAACGGTCGCGCCAACACACGCCATTATCATTTAATTAGTTCTACCTGTTCGCTGTATCAAACCCCCCAACACCCACGACATCCTTTCAAATCATTTTTCAATCATTTCTCATCATTTCCTCTCTTGCGTTCAATTGAGTCCATACAGTCGAGACTTTTTTCTGTTCGCTGCCTTCCTCGCGAAGTGGCTTAGTGTCGACTTCATTTAACCGAGAGGTGAACATCCAGCCTGGAAATTTATTCATTAACTTAATACTTGTTTATGAGGTTCCGCGCAGAGATGCTATCTGCTATTAGTCAGCCCAAACTTATAGAGTCGGTACGCGTAGTTGATGTTGCCTAGTTTCAAGCGTGTACTCCGTGTCGGATTTAATGGCAGGATAAGTTAAGTTGGAACTACCGATAGCGCTCGCTCGACCGTCATTTATAATTCAATTCTTGCTGTTGGTTACCTTTTTTTTCTTGAATTAGCAAATGTAATCAATGAGGTGTTTTATGAGGTACTAATAAGTGGGGAACAGTAATTTAGATGGCAAACATTTTAAGACTAGTAGCAACATAATTGGATTCACATAGTTAATTTTGTAAATGACCATCCATCTTGATTGTACATGAGATGAAGTAACATCTTTTTTAGCTACTGAAATTCAAACAAATTTGAAATTTCAATTCAGCGGTTATTCATCATATACGAAAAAAAAAAAAAAAAAAAAAAAAAAAAAAAAGATTCCATATAGTGAAGCAAAAAATTAATGTTTGATAGTATGAACGTATATGATGAATAACCGCTAAAAAGAAAAATCAAATATGTTAGAAAAAAAAAAAAAAAAAAAGATGTTACTTCATCTCATGTACAATCAAGATGGATGGTCATTTACAAAATTAA
>JAQQRF010000964.1:0-39347 GCA_030523145.1 Trissolcus brochymenae
AACTCTTATGTTCGGCAAGGCAAAATCAGGGAGAAAAATCTCGCTGACAGATTTTGTAATTTAATTCGCCGGATTTTTTTTTTTTTTTTTTTTTTTTTTGTCGCAAATAATCGAAACTCTGCAGTGTTTTTTGTCCAGCATTTTTATTCTCACACGGGAGAAAAAAAATGACCTTTCGGCAGAACGCGGAAGATAAAAAATAATTTTAAAAAAATTTCGTGCTCTCCTGCATCGCGCACCAGTATATAGAGAGAATGTAACACGTTTCCTTGCTGAAGTCACGTTTTTATGCGCAAGTACCGAACAAAAAAGTTATTTATAAAAGTGTACTCCATACGAAAAATACTCGTATCATTTCAAAAATTACCGCGATATTATTATCATTATCCGGCGGATTCTTTTTATTCGTTTTAATTAATTTGAAAGCACGTGAAACATGGTCTTGATGCATTCAAAGAAAAATGCATCCAGGTGTTAACAAAAAAAAATAAAATATAACAACAAGCTTTTACTTGGGGCTCCTCGTTCATTTTTTTTTTTTTTTTTTTTTTTTTTCAAATCGTCGCAATATTTTTATGACTTCATCGACAACGAATTCGATGGGTGTAACCATTATTTTAAAATGTTTTAATAGTTATGTAAAAGTTATGTAAATGTGCGTTTCATTTCGTATCGGTGGCATCAATCAAAATGAATTCAAAATTTTACAACAACGCAACGGTGTAAAATAACGTCAACCGTTTATCCGTGAAATCAACACAAAAATGAATGACAATTTAGTAACAATTCATAGCGGCGAAGTTAAATTATTTGATAGGATCGGCCGCGAGAGAGGAAAGTAATGGGGGATTTATTTGTGTTTAATTTTTCCACGAGCGGGATATGATAGCAAAAATATCGCGCAACCAAATATGTATATCTGAAATCAAAATGCAATCAGACAGGGGTGAAAAAATAAATAAAATCGATGTTTGCATGCTACGTAGCCAGACATACGCAGTTGATCAATCGTTGCAATACCTACTCCATTTTTTGTACTTGAATTATAATATTCAAATAAAACTGATACTTGTTTCCGTTACTGTGAAATATAACAACGGAACATAAAGCAGTTGTACCTATTATCGATATTATTATTATTAGTTTCAAAATGCATGTAATAGAATCCAAAAATGAATTCAACACATAAAATATAATATGAAACCTCTTACAATTCATTATATGATGAATTTGAAATAAAAATGATACACAAGCTTAATATTTTTAACCTCATTTGTTTTTTCGTTTTGATTCAATGTGAAAAAAAAAAAACCAACAAATTCGTTAAAAATAATCCGCAGTCAGATAAATTAAACGAATAATATTCCTAGACCATTTTTCAGCTTTTATTGCCATAAAAATATGAAGTCTAAGTAGCTCGCATCCATCTCACGTTTTTTTACCTCAATGACTAATTATAATGAATTATTTCCGGATAAATGCGGTGGTTACATTTTGCCGAAGGAAGAAAGAAAAAAACTTTGTGCGCCGAGTTTTGTAAACCGATGATTCTAAAAGTGCGATTCATTTTCAGTCGAAAAATGTCGAGTTGTTTCTATCAATTGACGGTGAAACTTGAATGAGATATACGCCGGGGTAAATAATATTTACGGCATTTTATGGATATATTATAAATGAGCGCCTCGTTTTGTAAAGACCCGTTCGCGCGTGCCAATATTTATCAGAATATTTTCACATGAAATAGTTTTATCCTTTTAACAAAATCATCCTTTAAACATACCATAAATTCAAGCTCAGATTTTAATTTATCCTACGGAAAGATAAATACCCGGACTTTTGTCACGAAGAGTTTTCCGGTCGTTCCGTTATTTTGCACTTTTATTTTCTTTTTCATTTTACAAAAAATATCGATAAATGAAAATTGACGTCTTTAAATAGATACTTCAGAGGTGTCACGCTTCTATATATAATCAAGAATGACGCATCGCGACATGTGTTCATTCACCTTTCTCCCTTTTTTTTTTTTTTTTTTTTTTTTTTTTTTTTTTTTTTTTTTTTTTTTTTTTTTTTATTTTTTTTTTTTATTTTATTAAAAAAAAAAAAGCAGTAAGGTTAGTTTCTTGTTTTCATTCTCTTTTTTCCCTTTTTTTTTTTTTTTTTTTTTTACAACTTCACAGGCATTTAGATTAGATGTCAGACAAGAATCATTTTTAATGAAAAAGGCCAAGAATGAAGGATAAAAAAAATAATCATCACTTGTGAAAAAACCTATTACATAACATTTCTCCAGTACCACAGTTCGAAACAAACTTGTTTTAAATGAACAACAACAAAAAAATAAAAACTGAAAATGAATGGTCTGTACATGAAAGATTAATGAATTTAATGACCATCTTGTCTTTGAAATCTCGTTTGGTTTGAATTGAACATTCGTACAAAATGTTTTCGTACGGCTTAATAGAGTCATTGAGATGTTCAGTTTGATTTAGTTTGGGTCGTTTAAATGTTACCGAACCGAATCAAAAAATTATTTATTCATTGTCTCGACCCTAGACGGAACGCCGGTAATACGAAAAGTATAAAAAGGAAGGCAAAAATTCCGCGCGCTGCGTGATAAAAATACTGTCGATAGAAAGTTACAACAGTTTATTATCCAGTGAACCATTCTATGATTGATTCTATTATAAATAGCGATATTCGCAATAGTGATGCAACTGAAAGATGAATGAAGAAATGAAATACATAAAGGGATGAAAAAAATAAATAAAAGCATTTAAAAAGGGAGCAACTGATGTGTCGAATTAAAATCAATGCTTTCGTGAACTGATGCGCACTTTTTTGTTCAATGATTTTTGATCATTAAACCCGAGATTAATTGTATCGGTAATTAAGCTGCGCCGATCGTATAAAAAATGGCAGCTCAATAAAATGCCGTTTAGATTTTATAGGAAAAATATAAATTTTTGATATCACATAAAATGTTCCGCGGAAATATCAGTGCTATAAAATTATTATTGTAAAGTTTCAGAAAACTATGATTTTATATATATATAAAAGTAATCTGAACCTGCTAGCGTTGATTTATTACGTTCAAAGATAAAGCGACTATTTGTCATTATTTTAATTGAAAAAAAGAAAGATGAAATCAAAGAACGTCTCTAAGTTAACTTAAAAATTTTATGGCGTTACCGGAATAGCCAATTAAAATATTTGTAAGACAACTGCAAAATTGTCTGATAAATTGTACGTCTTATAATTGATTCCAATTTAAAAGTTTGCCAAATAAACATAACTTCGGACAACTCATGAGAATTTGTTCCGAACCCCTCTTTTATAACTTTGCGTCGCGTTACTTCTGTCTCATGTTTACAAATGCATTCTTTAATGGATAAAATTTTATGGCGTGTTGCGCTATCATTTTTCAAGTTTCTCGTACTGATTGCGGAAACATAAACCAAACTGTTCGCAAAATTCGATTCTTGTTTATTTGTTCCTTTTTTTTAATTCACGTCACTTATCTCGTTTTCGGACCAATTCAAAAGCAATTCCATTTGCTACGTTTTCAAATTCCTTTTCAAATCAAATCGATCCGATAAAAAGATAATGACATTTATCTTGGCAAATTTAGTTCACTTTCGTGAAAAACATTTTTTTCCATCTCGAATAATTTACGTGAAAGTAAAAGAATTTTTTGGTGCGTGTCATATTCGCCCTAAATGGAGATACATCTATATTCCACGGAGAAAGGATGGTTCGCTGTCCATTCGAGTGTGACGAACATTTTTTATTGCACCGACGAAAACTGAACCGGATGAAAATAATGAAAATGTTTAATTTAATAAAAAGCTTTAGAATTTATGAAAAAAAAAAAAAAAAAAAAAAAGTTATTACTCAAAGACGAATTCGAATAATCAACTAGAAAGCGCCGAGTATAGAAAAAACAAAAAGGCACAGCAAAGTAACATCAAAACTTACACTCTTTATGTGTCTAAGATTGTTGATTTTTATCGGCGAATTTCATCTCAAAGTAGCTTTTGGAACTGTGTCAAAAAAACAAAGAAAATAGAAAAACGTCGGCCGAATATTTTTTTTATTGTAAAAAATAAAGCGCCGCGACGAATGATGTATAACGAAAGTTTCGCGCTTAAAAATTCATCACACACGTCCGAGGCTGTTTCACATAAGGAGCGCACAGTTTTCCTCCGCAGTTAATCTTACAATTTCGCCTTTCGAAATCAATTTCGTCGGATTGTCTTTTGCCCGGGCTATTCGTTTGACGTGTGAATAAAACATAAACCTATAAAAATAGTTCCAACCGATATTTGTCTCTTTTTTCAACCCCCCCCCTCCCCTCCCTTAGCAGTATTTCAACCGTCCTGCAGCATTTCGAGCTGTTTGCTGTTTGCAGCAATTGCATCGAAACCGCTATATTTTTTATTTATTTATTTATTTTTTTTTTTTTTGATTAAAAGTTGATAAACAATCGGGCAATTCACAAACTATTACAAAACAATAAGTTACTGTTACATTACGGGAATTGGTGAAAGGAGAGAGGGCGCGGAAAGAAGCGAGAAAGACGATGTGTGTGTTGACGCGCCGGGGTAAATTGAAATACATATAATATAATCGATGATGATTACGCTGCACGGTCATAAATCGAAAGAACGTCGCTCGAACGAGCCCGAAACAATGATATTATAATTGTCGGCACAGACAATTAGGTTTGTATAATTAAATCATAGCACAAATCTCGCTGCCATGCACGAGCGTGAATTTGGACTTGGCAAATTTTCGACTACCTTTTATATTATAATAATGTACAATTTGTAATCGAGTTGGCAATAGCCTCTCGCGAATTGACGTATGTCAAATTAACGGCATAAATTTATTTATCAATAATCCGTGCTTAGAACTGTTGCATCCGACGTTTACACTTGGGCATAATATATACTATCTAATCTGATTTTTATAACAATTTTACGTGTGTCAGTTTAAAACAACATTTCTCCCACGTTAATTTTATTTTCTTTCCTCTTAATATTTCAATCATATTTATATTTTAGCAAGTAATATGAATGCCCCATAAATAAAATGTATATTCATTCGCGGGATGATTTAAAATAATATATAATTACTGTATGAAATAAATACACTTGGTTAAACTCAATTAGTTTGACTAAGTAACACAACATGGTATCAAAAAATCATACCAAATAATAAATTATGAATAAAATATCACTGAGAGGCAGGTGGGAATAAAATTATATGAAGAATAAATGCAATTTTACGATTTACGTTAACTCATTGGTTAGGTGACAACAAAAAAAAAGCCATTCTCAGAGAAAAATAATCCAATTGGCCGGATTTGCACGCAATAAAAAATTGTATGGATAAAATGATAACGATTAAATTAAGCGTTTTATTTGGTTATCACTTTTTTTTTTTTCTCATCCGGACAAAAATGGACAGTCATCTTCTTGTTGCGCGGCAGCGAAAACATTTCTTGTCGCTTAATTAATCTAAAGCCGCTTAATTTCGAGCTTATGGCTTATATATAGTTATTTATCATTAGCCGTTTATTTTTAGATCGATCCGATGGAGTTTGCCGAAGTCAATGAAATTAGTTTCCCATTGGGCACGACGATGAAAGGACGAGACGAAGATCTCTTAAAGCGTTTTTCGCTCGGGGCTTAGAACTAAGCGTTATCTAAATTATCCAATTTGTGAAAAAAGTTGCTGCCGCTACTTGTGACGTGATTGTTTATCCTGGGCAAGTGAAAAGCCGAAGATCCGTATAATGGTTCACGTAGCCCGAATCGTGCATGGCGATGAAATTTAAGCCACTTTTTTTTTCTTCCCCCTCGCTTTCGCTCCTCTCTTTCTCTTCCGTTTTCCTTTCATTTCTCTTTCTCGGGCGAGTTTGAATGTAAGAGTGTCGAGAACTTGTGTTTCTGCGTGTAACTTTTTTTTTTCGAAGATAAAGACCGAAAACATTTGGTCGCAAAAAACGATGTGTGTGGATATTGATGTAAAGTCCGTGCGAGTTTGCAATTTGCAGTTTGCAATATATTTATTTACACTTTGATTCAAACGTATTATGTCGGTGCGAAGAATGGAACGAAATTTTTGATAAACTCGAGAGAAAATATATTGTTGGGTAACGTTTCTGAGAATGACTACACAAAAGTTATGTTCCGAACATCCGAAGTCAATTATATTATATGAGCAGTCGGCAAGAAAACTAGTTCACCGTGTATGGAAGAAGAATCAAAACATTTTTATTTCGTATATAAAAGCGAAAAGTATCTGAGAGAGCAAGGTTTTGCAAAAAAAAAAAAAAAAAAAACAAAAAAAGTATATTCAAATATCTAAACCTATTTGAAAAAATTGCTGCCAAAAATTAAATTAACCAAATATTTCATTTTTTTTTTTGTTGTTTTTTTATATGAAAATAAAAAGTGGAATAATGGGAGAAAAAAATTTTTTGCAGCAAATTTTTCAAATCGGCTTAGATATTTGAATATACTTTTTTTGTTTAAATCTTTTCACAGCAAAGTCTTTTCAGTGTAATTTTGTTTCACAGAAATAACGATTCTCGCGAGCACACAAAAAAATCAAATTTCTCGCAATTCGATAACGCTCTCTTATTAACCCTTTGAAACTCTCTGATATAACGTGGTACACATCAAAAGCAGTCGGTCGCGTCTATTTTTTTTTTATCGCTGAAACGAAAAATAAATAAAAGGTGGTACACAAAAAACCCGAATTCATAATGATTCATTTTTCAACGATTATCGCGATCAGATTTTATTATTCAATCGTTTTCTTTTCAAACAAATTACAATTGAAAACAAAAAATGTATTGTTAATTATCGGGTAAAAAACGGTTAACTCAGATTTGTGTAATCTGCTTCTATATACTTTCAAGAACACACTTTTCTATTGCTTGCTTATCCGAAAATTCATATTAAATTTTCATTCATTTTATTAAACAAAACGTATTAATTCAAAGAAAAATAAATACCATTAATTGAATCATAAATTGTTAATCTCTTCATGATTTCAATTCCAAACTTTCTTCCGTTTCAACTAAAAATTCTTCCCGCAGAATTATGCATTTTCCATGGCAAACCATTTTTTTCGAACACTTTGGTTAATCAAAAATTCCGCGGAGCGAAATCACAAAAGTTGAAAAACAGATTTTCACAGGAAGGAAGGAAAAAAACAGGGACGAATATAAAAAAAATACCAAATAAAACCAAAGCGCAAAAGAATCAACTGCTTCAAAGCCGGCGAAACAAATAAAAAAAAAAAGAGAGAGCCCCGCTGTACCAAGGAGTCCAAAAAAGAGCCATTAAACTGTAATAATAACGAAATAACAACTTGTTCGCAATGAAAAAAAAAAAACGAAGAAAATGCAAAAAAAACAGTTCTGCACAATAGCAACTTATTAAATGGACTCAGAAAACATCCGCTTTCGGTGTTGCGTCGTCAACTTTTTTGGTCACTGCACAAGATTGTCATTCGCCGGGGGACAACCGCGGGGAGAGGTAGATAGTAATAAAAAAAAATAACAGAAAACAATAAAAGAGAAAAAAAAATCAGATGAAAAAAGAAATGAAAAAAATATTAAACAAAAAAAAACACAAAAAAATAAAAGAAACAAACAAAGATTGCAGTGAGGATGATTGCCTTGTGTCCGCGTCCAAACTGGTGAATCGTCGGGAAGATGATTTCCTGTACTTTCTTTTCACTCAATCAAAGCCGGCGAACAATCGCGGAAAGCGCGGAGCGTAACGTCGAGGGGGGTGAGGGGGGAGAGGGTCGGCATCGTGGAGCGGAAGTGCGAATTCGCGTTTGGAATGTGAATGAAAATCGGCGGTGCACAAGGCTGTTTTCAGCCGGGTCCGCACTACGTGGTTGAGATTCGAGCACGTGATTATGTGCGGTAGATTATCGACCGTGAGGGAGTTTTCGGGGTTTGACGTTGTTTACTTTACGGACGACCCACACCTACCAGACGTGGTGCTGGGGTCAGCAGACGCGGGGGCAATTCGACGCGGCGCTCGTTTCGCACTCGGCAGCGGGTTGTCGTCTACTGCACAGCCACCGAAACCGAAAACGGGGTGAAACGCGGGAGGCTGCGCTGAGCGCAAGAGCGCCGGCTCCCCCGGAACTCCGCGTTTCTTCCACCGAGATAATCCCCACCCGGCGGAGCCCAAGACGACGATGACGACGACTCGTCTAGCGTCTGATGTATTTTAATTGTGGTATAAGCGACGCGCTCCTCTTTGCAAACGTCACTTTTGCCCCATCTTTTAAGACTCAAAATTGCTCGACCGCTCGGTTATTACAATGAATGTTAAGCAAATGGAACGCTTCAACACTTTGGCATCAGATTAAGTGCGCTTTCTTCATTTTATCCTCCTCTCCAATTTCTACTTTCGTTCTTCTCTCCTCCGTTCTTTTTTTTTTCTTTTTCTTTATTATTCCTTTTTCGTTCAGCTCTCTTTTGGCTGCGAGAGAAACAGGCGTCGACGGACACATCTATGAATATGCGCTGATCTTTTGGAGTCGCTTGTCGCTCCCCCAGCGAGAATGTTTAAGAATGGAAACGTTACATGACAAACAACTCGGCAAGATTAATAGCCAATTGTTGAATTGTCGAACATCAATGATAACGTATTTGCCCGTTGTGATTGGTAATTGAGTTTGCGGCTAGATCACCGCTCTTTGAGAGTGAGGGCGTGTTTGAACGTTTGCAATGAAATTAAGCTCTGAATGATACCGAGCGAAAGATTCGGCTCCAGTGCCTCGCGGAGCTTAAATGAATGATATTTAATTTCGCCCCACCCATATCATCAAGTAGATACAAGCAGACCCGTTTTTAGAACCTGACGTCGTTCCAATCACTCATTTTGTGATACGCCAAGTGTGTAATGAGTTCGTTGATGAATAAAAAAAAAAATTTCTAAAAACAAGCCAGACACAGGAGCGACGATCATTAATACGATTCCTCTCGAATATAAAAGCTCTCCCCGGAGTAATCAAATTCGCCGATACATTTTTGTTCGCTCCAATCGGATTATAGACATTTTTTTGTTTTTTTTTTTTTTTTTTTGTTAAATCATTCGAATCGTCATTGACGATAATTTTCGGCCTTTGAAATAGCCCAGACATGTAGAAACGTATTTGGTGCACATATGCCGCATATCTGGACGTACATAATTTGTCAGTATTTATTGCATGCTGCACACGGGTAATATTTTTATAGAATATGTACAATTTAATGGTTATAACGAAAGTAATAACGAATCATTAAAGTCATAAAATTATATGCATTTCTCAAAGAAAGCTGCCTTTAAATTAAATGCTTCAGAATGCTTTGAAAATCAAGGATTTCTCTTGGCTTGAATGGAGATTTCAAAAGCAATAATGATTTTTCAATCATTCTAATTCATACTTCGTGGAAATTTTTTTGAATTTTCATTTTTATAATTATCCCGTTGCAATTATCCTAACCACCCTTGTGTGTGGCGTATGCGCCATGTTTCTTATTGCGTGAGAACATTGAAGCCGCAAGAGCTTTCAGATTATTTTTATATTTAAGATTATGTAGACTGGTTATTCTTATAATAAAATTTTAATTAACCGGCATAAACGCTGCCTGTTCATTCAGTTGGATTGATTCTCAGAAGCAAAGCTTCAACATTAATAAATGATGCACAACGCGCTACAGTCTTAGCGAGATAAATGGAACAAAATTTGTACGATGATTTTACACAGAGTTGCAACAAACTCGCTTATAAGAGACTTTATGAATTCTTTATACGCATACTTTTGTCTCCCAGCTTACAAATCTCGGATGGGAATTTGATTTTTCGAATTATTTTTTGTTCTCCGGCCGTGATCTACAGGGCGCGATATAAAATTAAAATCCTTGATTACGACATGTATTGTTACATCGTATGTAAAAAAATGATGGCGAAAGTTCTTTTTTTCTCCCCCCCCCTACGTTTTTCTCATTCTACGAACATTTAAATTTATATATCACGCTTGGGTCCGATAAATTTTCGAGTGCAATTCTTGAGTTGGATCTTTATTTATATCCGCGCCATAAAACGGGCACGAGCGATTCTAAAAAGTCAACATTTTCAGCCCTTCGAAAAATCTTATGACGAACGTGCGCACGATTTTCTCGTCGTTCGAATGAAAAATATATGTAACGAAAAAAAAAGAAAAAAGGAAAGAAAGAAGAATCAAGAAAAGGTTGAAAAAAAAAAAAGAAATAGTAATAATAATAAATGGACCGTCGAAATTTTGTCTTTGGCAGTGCGGAGTTGGTTTAGTTTTCATGAACCCGAGCCGACGGGCAATGATAGCGACGAATCAGGACATGAATAAATAATAAAAGCCTTTATAGCAAATATCCATTGCAGCTCACCCGGTATAAAACAAGCCATCAGTTTTGACCCGGTTTGACACTGATGTATTACGGGCTATCTATCTCAAGATTTACTAATGATGCAAAGAATTTTTCGACATTCGGGTGTATACACTTTGCGCGACGACTTTTATATCAAACGTGAAACCTACGGCCGAGTGGGTGTCAATGTTTTTTATTTTCATCATCAGTTTTGTGCAGTCGCAAAACAAGCGGATTCAATTTAACTTGAGATATTATTTTATGGCTTGCAAAAATTTGACAGCTTGATTTATTCAAATGACGCGCGCAGGGCCGACTGATTTGCGCCGGGCATCTCGATATTGTTTATTATGTTTGATCTTGTTTGTTGCGCACGGAAACTGTTCGTCATATTTTACGGCTTTACTGTCAATCAACCAGCAACGTTCAGAGTTCGCCTGGACCGCTCTAATTATAGCTACAAATTCAAATGGACTTACTTATAGATTGAAAGATAAGAGTAACTATTCATAGCAATTCTTGCTCTCCGTACCCTCAGATCGTCTCACCTAAAACACGAAAAAATACATTAATAACAAGAAATAATTGGTTCATTTGGGCTTGTTAGAAAAACTAGACATGGTTTTTAAAAAAACAATAAGCACGCTCAAAAGTTTGTAAATAAATCTGTTCAGACATCAGCTTGAATACCATAAACTTCAGTCGCTGAACTTTTCACAATAATGCAAAAAGTTTTATATTAAATTTATTTATTTTTCTTTTTCCCTTTTTTTTCGTAAATAGATGGGGTGGCAAAAATGGGTTGGAATCTACCGTTCTGTGATAATAATGTATGCGCATCGAACAATTTCCAACTACTCCTTTGAACTCAAAATTCGAGAGCTTTAATTTTCAACCAGTTTTTTCATTATTATTTTGATTCGAATCTTTTTAGGTCCCATGAACTTATAGTTCCAGAAACTTTTTGTTTTATCCTCAAAATACATCTTTTCATCTATTATTCAACTTTCCATTTTACAATCTCAAACATTTCTATTATTTTGTTCCCTTCAATTTTCCTTCTTCCTAGCCCAGCCGAAATTAAATTCCGAAAACTTTATACATTTTTCGTGAATTCTAAATGCAACTTGTGTTTAAAAAAAAAGTGGACCGGAGAAAGAAGGGAAGAGGAAGGTTGTACTACGAGGCGTAACTAACATGTCGTTGGAACTCTAATAAGTCTTGTTCGACGTCGCAGCTAATTTCTCAATCTACGAAATTTTCAACATCAGAAGACTCATCGTGCAAAGTTTGCGCTGCGGAAGATATTACACTTCGAAAATCTGCCGCAGTTCCTGGACTTGAAGTCATTGTCACAGATCGCATTCTGCTACCACGACCTCGTTTCATTTTAGGCATTCTAATTCTAACTTAATTAATGCAACTTCATTATCAAGACGCTTGGAGTTGTTACACGCGCCATAAATAATTTAAAGTTTTGGACTCGGCCAAAAATTTCAATTACAGATATAGAAGGCAGCAGTCTCTTTTGTGGTCTCGTTTCTTTTTTCCTTTCCGCAGCCAAAACAGAGAGCCGATACAGAAAATATTTGTCATCGGCGTGATTTATCCTTGCGGAACAGAATTTAAAAAAATAACTCGCCCAAAGTACAGAGGAGAAACAAAGGGAGGAGCTGTACATTATCTCGTTGTTCCATTTTGCATTCATTTGAATGGAGAAATGACATTTTTGGCTAAATATCAAGTCCGATTCTCTCCCCCCTTCTTGTTCTTATTTATGTTACTTTTAATTACTCTCCGACGGGACGAACATTTTTTCTGTGCTTCGAATATCACATTTTGCACCACACATTTTCATACACTCAAAACGTTGAGTCGAGCATAACCAAATCTCGGTATTCAGTCTGGGAGGTTTAAATTTTTCAAAAGCGCAGAGACAAGGAAGAAACAAGAAAGTGACAACTACAAATGAGAATGATTATGAGCAGACTTGGGCGAGTTTCCTTCGATGTCAAATGTCTAATCTGGAAAGAATTTTTTCTTTGCACCTGGGAGGACACAAAAGAAGTGCTTTACCACGTGCTTTTTTAACCTTGTAAAACACTCAGTTCAAAGTGCTACTTTCCTTAATTAAATTGTTCAGCCGTAGAAGTTAAACAGAAAAACTGACTAATGAACAAGAGGTGGTCGAAGGGACGTTTCGGAGCGCAAAAATGCCAAAAGTGGTTAGAAGAGGTATATCAATGACAAAAGCCAATATAAAAAAAAATAAACTTTCGCATAGAAAAATCAAGCGAAAGGACGATAATAAAAATGAAATGAAAAGTTTAATCAAATATGATAGACTCAACGAAGGGTCAAAAAGTGAATAAACAAAAAATAAAATCAAACAAAAGCCATCAATTGTTTGGTTCTAATGTGTGATAAAAGTTTTTTGATGTTGCAAACAGTCTGATACAAGATTGAGTCTGGAGTGCGCCGAAACTCGTGGGTTGTTTAACTTTCGTAGGACGAGATCGATGAAATGCATTCGGTTTAAATAAATGAATTAACTCGGCTGTGAAAACAGAACTAGGTACACCTATATATACACATGACCAGAAGCTTGCGTTGCCAATGTCAATTGATTGTGATAATATTTTCGGTCCGCCCCCTGTTCGTCGTGAAATATGTAAGGTACGTGACTATTATTTTTTTTTATTCCGTTCTTTTTCAAGCCAGTTTGGGCACCGAATTTGCGACATAAATTACTCGCTTGAGCATAATGAATGCATATTTTTATGCGAGTTAAAAAGCAAATTACGAAAGCGGTTGGATATGAAAATTTACTCCAGCGAAACTGTTTTATCAGCGCGTCTGTTGGGATAGTGCGCAAAATATATACGAACGGCAAACTTACGAATTGTACACAACAATGAGACGAAATAGAATGTGAATATGCAAACTGTACGTCACACAAAAGTGCGCGCTACGTGTTTAAGTTTCCGATATAAACTCGTACAGGCGCGCGTCAGTTACATGATCGATCTTTTCTCCAAATATCTCACGTACACTCGAACTATCGCAAAGTTTAATGCATTATCCCACCAAGATATGTAGATTTCGCACGCAACTTTTCCTCCCCGATGTATGTTTGCAAATCCTTATCTTACGAATATTTTCCGCCGAAGATCAAAGCGCTTTCGAGATAAATGTTTTGCGGATAATGGTGTTCTATATTTTTGTTCGCACCAGTCCTGTTGTTCCTCGGGTCAAAACATCAAATCGCACGCGCATAATGCGATATCCTTGAGATATACAAGTCACAATATATCTCGCTGATTAATCTGTCAGAAAAATTCAACCCGTGTGCATCCATCAAACGTTCTGATCCGACTGATCCGATTTGTCACGTTCAACATCTCCGGTTCGCCCACTTTTATTACCGATCAACAAAAAATCCGCTGCAATTCGCGCCTTTGTACATCCAAGCCGCACAGTGCCTCTGCAAAAATGGAACAAATTTTTAAAATCATCCACCTTCAATGGCATATTAAATTGTACAAATGTTTACCTAGAAGTCATCGCCCGAAGGATTTTTTGACGGCAGTCGTTGAAAAAATACTCCGCTCTCTTGTGCACAATCTGAAACCGCGAGTGCAAAAGATAAAATCATTGATTTAACCATGAAAAAACATTATTCGCTCCGACGGGCTGAAGAATTTTTGCAATCTCGGGGTTACGAATTATTGATGAAAGATCCTTGTAAATACGTATTTTGATTACCTCTTTTAGATGATTCTTTTGTCTCGACGATCTTAAGGCCGGGCTAAAAAGTTCATCAATTTTTCGTCGCCTCGATTCATCCCCCGCATTCAGCGAGACATTTTTTTTCTTCTTTCTTTTTTCGAGGGGGAAACTGCACCAACATCTGCAGTCAATGGACGCGCGTTGCTCAAGGAGTAACGTTTCTTTTATGCATAACACATTTCAACTCGATCCTTTTCATAGGAACCAATTTAATCCTCTCAAAAATTTATTCACTCAAGCTCTCCTGTGTAATAAAAAAAAAAAGAACGCAAAACAAATTATTGTTTTGCTCACGATCATACTCATTGAAAACAACAGAAAATGTCTCCAACGATGAAAATTTTATGGCTCAAAATATGAGTCGAGTTGTTTTTCCTTCCTTTTTTTACAAGTTAACATTTTCATCACTGTTTATTGTCACTTAGTGTGTGTGTATTTTATACCACGTGAAGAAAATTTTCAAAAAATAGTTGGATACAAATTTTGCACGAAAAGCCGCTAATATCAAAACCTGCAATTTTTTATAACACGAAAAGCGCGTCGAGGCTGTTTATATAAAAAAATAAATTCATTTGATATCGTTACGTGAAATTGTATTTTACGAGACAAAAGGTTTTAAGTCGTCTCGCTCGTTCCATCCAAGTTTTTTTTTTCTTTTTTTAATTTTAAATATTATACACGCTCATGGAACTTGTGGAATTTATATTTCGCGTTATTAGCAAGTATAACGAAATCTGTTATAAGTCAGTATCCCTTTGCTCTAATTTAGGGTTTATGAATAAAAAAAAATTGGAGATCAAAAGACAGGCTCTCATTGGTAATGAAAAAAATAGCAGACGACGAATAAAAGTGGATTCTTTACGGGTTTTGTTATCCTGGAATAGCAGCTGACCGTATTGACAAAGATCCGAGTCGTCGCGTGTAGCTCTCGTTGGCAGAAGAAAACCCTGCTCGTCCACTCGAATGTACTTGTGCTTCTCAACGATGACGGTTTTATAAAGTCCACTTAAAAGGAGGCGCTAAGTGCCATCAGTCTCGAATAAATCATCCAAGCTAATTCAACTGAAAACAAAATCGCAGTCATCAACGCGTGCACAAATGTATGCAGATCCCAAAGCTTTGCAACGCAGTGATAAATAATTACAAAAGTCACTCGTTCGAGTGAAAGTCAAAGGGATTTTTTGGCGTATAACTGAAATAAAACTGTCGATACACTTACGTTCCGGCTGATAAAATATAGAGGTATATTTTCAAAGTCTATCCTGATCAGAGTCAGAAACACAAAGTCCGCCTGTTAAGCTCAGCAACTCAAAGTCTTTTCTCACAAGACTTACTTGCCTCCTTTCAAATACCCTTTTAAGCACACTTTTGCACATGTGCACTATCTCTTGGAAAAGTTCTGTTCGTGTTCGCTCCTTGGTCATTGTAACACATCTGGACAGTGCGCATCCCAGAAAACACTCGCTGATAATATACTCCTCATACTTTTTACAATTTTTCGCAAGGTGGAAAGAACATTCCATTCAAATTCAAACGAGAAACAAAAATGCTTTTACAATCAGTTGTTGTATGCCAAACATTCCCAAACTCTTGCACAGTTGTTTTCAAAACAAAATCAACTTCCGAAATCAGGACAATCTTTGTTTGTGTTGATTTTGATTGTTTTCATTTCGTGTGTTTTGAATTTGTTTATTTTCGTTTTGTATGTTTTGATTTCAATTGTCCACCTTTGTTTGTTCACAGCTTTGTTTGTTTGTTTACTTGTGTTAAATGTTTTTTTTTTCGTTTCGTGTGTTCATTATTTGTTTGGTTTTACGTACTATTTGTATTTGTGTACATTTTTATCCAACGACAATACAAGTAACGCCACCTACCAAATCCCATCGAAACTCGAAAGTCAAAGCTCACTGATAGAGCCTGTCAAAATTGTAAACACAAAATAAAAAATTGAATTTTATCAAACGAACAAAAACCAGACCCACACCGATGAACATCCAAAACTATCATTTCTAAATTAAATTACATTGCCTCTGAATTTGTGTTCCTTCCCGATCCGAATCGTGGGAAAAAGTTGAATCTAATTATAATCTCGCCCTCTGAAACAATAAATTACCCTCCTTTTTCTTAGAAACGTCGACAGAGCACAGACCGAATAGAAATTTTTTACCAAACCGAACAAAATCCGAACATTTCTGTTATTGAACGAACAAACAAAAAAATAATAACAATGTCGTCCTTGAAAAATGTTCATCTGAATCCTGTTTGTTGATGAGGGGACAAAATGAAGCTTTCGATTAAAAAAATTGCTTTCAAAACTCGCACGTGTTTTCTCTTTCGTGTTTCGCAGCGCCCTCTGGTGTATTGATTGACGAAACGAGCATTCAACCATTTAACGGGTGGAGAAGAGGCAGGCAGTTATACGATGTGCGATGCTAGACGCTACTTCGACATGGCAAGGTGTTACCGGTGAGCATAAAACTGAACAAATATAAAAATGACAGTGCACCTGATCGCCCCTGTGGCTTCGCGGATTTTTTTGCTCGGTCACGCCAAGCGCTTTGCGAGGACGGCATTTCCCGCGCGACGTTTCCCTCGCCCTCGAACCGACGTCAAACGGGTTCTCGTCGCAATGCGAACTAATTCATCACTCCATCTCGCACTGGTGGAATTTAATGCGGCGTTCGATGACGTGTCACTGAGACCAGCACACGTTAAGACAATTCGAGAACTTTGTTGTTTTTCAGTCAGCTCTTGATTGAAAATCAATTGACGCTCTCGTTGATCCGTTTCCTAACCCATCTTTGCACGGGTTTGCTTCAATCAACCGATGTTGATGTTTTTTTTCTCTGCAATGACAATCCAAAGTTGACACCTCAGACGCTATTGTTGATGTTATTCATAATCTTTCAACTGTCAACAATTTGAATCATTAAAAAAAATTGAACAGTCATTTGAAATGAATAAAATTGAGAAGTCGAAAGTTGGTTTAGGTGCAAGTAAATTTGTTTTGTTCAAAATTTAAACTTTTGTTTTCATTGGTCATTTTGTATCGTTTCCATCGAGTTTGAAAACTTGTTTGATTTCAGATTAGGGGTCTTGATCCTCAGCTGCATTTTACTTGTGGGAGCTGTCGACAGGGGTAATTTTAAAACTTGCGACCAGAGCAGTTTCTGTCGGTGGGTATTTCACATTTCATTTTCAAAAATAAATCTCTCTTGAACTTTATTTCAAACGCAACAATTTCATCGTTCATTTTTTCCTCGCCTTGACATCACTTTTTAATTGACATATTTATAAATCGAAGCTTTAATGATGAGAAAGTTAAAAATATAGTTCAAACGATGAATCACGCCAAACACTTGTTTGTAAGATCGACCGTTTTTATATGAGTTATCTTTATAATTTCATCGATCTAAAGTATGTTGATATGAAATTGAACTTGAATTGGCATTATATAAGTGTAAAGACTCAGCCGATTCAATTAAAAAGCAAGCTTTTGTTTTTCCGTGTTTCATAATTGAGTTATTTTCATCACTGCAAACTTATTTTGAAAAATAAAAAGTAAAAGTTAACGTCATATTTTCATTTCCTTTCTTTTTTCGTTCACACATCTCGTGAATGTTGATTTTGGAAAAATTAATTTGCAGGCGATGTCGAAGACAGGAACCAGGTCAAACACCTTACGAGCTTTTGCCAGAAACAGCAGCTCACAATGAATCGACTCTCTATGTGGAACTGTTTAACAAGAACACCGGAGTGACTTACGGAGTACAACTAACAGCCTTGCGAGATCACAATTTCCGGCTGCACATTAATGAGAAGAGCCCGTTGCACCCAAGATACGAAGTTGAGCATGTCCTGAGAGGGGACATAGAGTTGGGGCAACTGAAAATTCTCTCAAAAACAGACAAAAGTATTGATCTCTCAAGCGGACCGAACAAAGTTGTGCTCCAAGTCAATCCCTTCAAGGTTGACCTTTACTCGCAGGATCAGTTGGTCATCAGTGCCAATGCCCGGGGACTCATGAGATTCGAACATCTTAGAGCAAAACCTCAAGCGTATGTTGTTAAGCTGATAGACGTGTCATATATATTTCTGTTTGCGCGAGTAAGTCTAATTGAAATGTTACTTGATTGTCTGTGTTGTTTCACAGGAAACCAGAGAATGAAGAGGCCGTTGAGATTACTGAGGAGCAAGCTGTGAAACTGCCAGGAGACGGCGCTGATGACGATCCAGGTGCATGGGAAGAAAACTTCAAAAATCATCATGACTCGAAACCGCTTGGACCCGAGGCTGTGGCAATGGATTTCAGTTTTCCTGGCGCCGAATACGCGTACGGAATTCCGGAACACTGCGATTCCTTCGCGCTCAGGTCGACCAAACAAACGGATCCCTACAGACTTTACAATTTGGATGTTTTTGAATACGAGATCAACGAACGTATGGCACTCTATGGCGCTGCTCCTGTTCTCTATGCCCACGGGTAATGCGAATTATTTTCCATATCAAAGTTGTAGAAGCAATTATTATTATAATGTTGTAATGTTATTGTTTCTTTATTCTTTAGAAAAGAGAGAACGTCCGGTGTATTCTGGTTGAACGCTGCCGAAACGTGGATCGATATTGTGTCAAGCACGGATAACAATGTTGTCGAAAGTATTGTAAACTTTGTGTCGGGATCGACAAAGAAACCACAAGTCGACGCTCACTTCATGTCCGAATCAGGTATTGTCGACGTGTTCTTCCTGCTCGGACCAAAACCGTTGGATGTTTTCAAACAGTACACAAAACTGACTGGAGTAGCGCCTCTGCCACCGGTAAGATAAACTCCACGTATCACCCGGGAAATCACAAGATCAGTAGTTTGAAATAACAATCAACCAACCGAGCTGAAACAAACTTTCTAAACTTTTACAGATCTTCGCCCTGGGCTACCACCAAAGTCGATGGAACTACAACGACCAGACAGATGTCGAAACCGTGAACAACAACTTCGATAAGTACGATCTTCCCATGGATTTCGTGTGGTTGGATATCGAATACACCGACAGCAAAAAGTACTTCACTTGGGACCCACGCAAATTCCCCGAACCACTGAAGATGATTCAAAATCTTACAGACAAAGGCCGCAAGTTGGTTGTGATCATTGATCCGCACATCAAGCGCGACTCCGGCTACTTCCTCCACAACGATGCAACAAGCATGGGCTTGTACGTCAAGCATCGCGATGGTAAGGACTACGAAGGCTGGTGTTGGCCCGGCTCAAGCTCGTACTTGGACTTCTTCGATCCGAAAGTGCGTGAATACGTCATCGAGCAGTACGGCTTTGATAAATTCCACGGTACCAACGAGAACGTTTACATCTGGAACGACATGAACGAACCAAGTGTCTTCAATGGTCCCGAGATCACGATGCCCAAAGACCTGATACACCATGGTGGGTGGGAGCATCGCGACGTCCATAACCTTTACGGTTTCTTCACCTCTCTCACAACCTACCAGGCTCTCATCAAACGAAGCAACGAGAACCTGCGACCGTTCATTCTCTCCAGAGCTTTCTTCTCCGGATCTCAGAGATACGCCGCGATCTGGACCGGCGACAACATGGGCAGATGGGACCACCTCCAGGCCAGCTACCCGATGTGCTTGTCGATGGCAGTCGCTGGGATCTCCTTCTGCGGAGCCGACGTTGCAGGATTCTTCAAAAACCCCGACACCGAACTTTTTATCAGATGGAATCAAGCTGGCGTCTGGCTGCCATTCTTCCGTCAGCACTCTCACATCGAGACCAAACGCCGAGAACCCTGGACCTTCAACGACGAGGTCACTCAGATTGTACGCGAAGCTCTCAGAACTCGTTACTCTTACCTTCCCATGTGGTATACTCTCTTCCGGGAGCACGAGATAACTGGAACCCCGGTGATCCGACCCATCTGGGCACATTATCCCAGTGAGTCTGCGGCCTTCCCTATTGACGATGAGATTCTAGTTGGAGATGCCATCTTGGTGCGGCCGGTTTACCAGCCCTCCGAATCCGAGGTCACTGTCTATCTTCCAGGCGAGGGCAGCGTCACCTGGTACGACGTCGATACGATGCAAGGATACACTCAGAGCGGTCATGTCAAAGTCCCCGTGACACTGCATAAGATACCTGTTTTCCAGAGGGAAGGCTCCATCATCCCAAGAAAGATGAGAATCAGGAGGAGCACGCAAGCCATGAAGAACGATCCTTACACTCTGATTGCCATCGCAGATCGCAACGGAAAGGCGAACGGCACTTTGTACATCGACGACGAAGAGACTTTTGATTACAGGAAGCACAGCAAGTACCTCTACCTGCAATTCCAGCTCAACGGGAACTATCTGACCTCGAAGTTTATTGAACCTGAAGCGTCGTACTCAACTAAGAGTTGGCTCGAAAGGGTTGATATCGTCAATCCGCCTAAGGACATCAAATCAGTGATTTTGAGCTCTAAAAGTAAGTTTACAACAACTTTGATGGTTTTTTTAATAAAGTAAACATTTTTGTCAATTTTTAATTAATTTCAGATCTCCCGCGAGTTTCATTGGAAGCGCAGTACAACCCGAACAACAACGTGCTAACAATCCGCAAGCCAGGAATCAACATGAACGAAGAATGGACGCTGGAGTTGGTCGCGTAAAAGCGCCGTAAACTTATTTCTTCCGTCGAATCCCTGACAGTTTATAGCAACAAACTACCCCACTTATCGTCGTATATTCTGTGATCCAACATAAAATACGCGTGACGTAACTTTATGTTGCAGCGAAAGAGAGGTTTCGTTAGTATCTGACCGCTTAACGATGAAATATCATCAGCGCTTTGAATCAATTTTGCACAAGACACACACTTTTGTTCTCCCTCCCACCCCTTTTTCCTGATTAAAAAAAAACTTTACGAATATAAACGATAAGTCTTTTTAAGTTTCACTCGACAAATGATTAGTCGTTTTGCGTTTTACACTGTAAAAGTAGATTTTATTCACGGAACCGTAGGTTTCGTTAGGCGCCGGTTAATTGACACAGCAGTTCTTTTGTTTTTTCAACAACTCTCAGGTTTCTGAATCGTTTGCTTGACACGCTCGTTTGCTGAGCGCTATTAATTGTAATTTACACTTTTGATATTAAAGTTAAAATAACGATTGTAATGGTACCAAACAGTTACTATTGCTGTTACATTTCGAGGTTGCTGCGTTTATTTCAAAACATGTAGGTAAAGTTACTTGCAGAATGAGATTGTTAATGTGACATTAAGTTGAGAATAACTGAAGCGGAATAATTTTAATAAAATTGTTTAAAAAAACATCAGCAACAATTATTTTTAAACCTGAAGAAATAAGAAGCATCTCTTTTTTTCATTTAAACTAACAAGATATAAAAAGACTCACGTAAGAAAAATATTTTTATTCAAATTCTTTCAACCACGTTCGATGGGTGCTTGTTTATGTGCGAGGTATAAAAATAGTATCGAAGACAACGCGGAGACCAAGAATATTACGTCAAACCAGCGATGGTAAAAGTTGAACTGTAAGTCTCCCAACACTTGTGTTATTATTATTCTATATTCGGCAGGCATATTCATTCGCATCAATAGAACTGATGAAACAAAGTACATTCCCTGAAAGCAAACATTGATAACAAACGACTCATATCATTCATCATCATCATTATTAATTAAATTGCTTATGACGAAAAGACAATCTTACCATGATTTGTGCAAGTATCAAAACTATGATGTTCGAAGATTTGCTACTTGAGATAGCATAGAAAAACTACAATCAAAACGAATAAACGTTGATGTGAATACATTTATAATAAATATATTATTTTAGTCTTATGTTTTAATTTGCGTACCTTCGTGAGTGTCAATAGCAAACCTCTAATAGAAGTTACGACAATGCACCCGACCAGAAAAAATGATATGTGCTGTGACCAAAACGTAACATCTATATTGAAACCCACCCAGTGCACAGCAATCTCTATGCCCCTTGTCACAGGATCTTTCTTGCCAACACGATCAAAAACTATGTTAATTGTAGACTGAAAGAAAAGTGGTTTTTTTCATTTACATTCATTCTTTTTTTTTACTGCCAAGTCAAGTTCAACAATGAATCTTACAATGAAAATTTTCCACATGCAATAGATGGAAAAGAAATATCCTAAAAAGTTGAAATATTTGCCCTGCCACGTTGCGGCCCATTCTATTCTTTCTCGAGCATTCTGCATATCATGAGCCTCTAGGAACAACTGTCGTGAAAGTTCTTCCAGTGCTGAGACCTCTTGTTGCAGCTGTTTTATGTCTGTAGCCAGAATTAACATTACAAAATGTTTTCAGAAATTAATAATTTTATAAGATATTAATTTTGAGATAAATAATAATAATGAATTAATGATTGTCATGAAAAAAAAATCTCATATCAAACAAGAATATAGTTCCTTCATATCTTATACACAACCCTGACAAAGTTTAAACTAGAATGATAAAAAAATCATTATTGCTTTTTAATAGTACATGCTAATAACGTAAATATAATATTCAATCGATCAAATAATCATTATCAATGAAATGCAAAGTTGAACATCAATTTTGTTTTTTCCTGCAACAATTACCCGTTGCCCCGATAGTGTTTCTAATTTCTATCATCATATTTATCATTTTTCATTTATTAAAATGTTTGTTTCATTACTCTCTTGGTGTCCTTTGGTTCCGCTCAGAGGCGCCAGCATTCCCCAAAATGTGGACCTTGTGTCAGTCTGATTAGTGTCTCCCTTTTTCGCCAAGGCTATTCTTTTCTTTTTTGCAACAATCATATCTACAGTCTGGAGCAATCTTCTTTCAATGCCCTGTACATCGGCCAGGGAAACAGGCCTCATGAAATAGGCCATTGATGAGTACGGATAATTAACAGCACCGAATCCTGAGAGAAGTGCCATCACTGTTACTCCAATCACACCTATCCTGCTTATCCCTTGCTCTATGGAGAGCAGTCCTTTTTTTGGACTCAAGATTGGAAAAGGATCTCCGATTTTCCAAAACAGATACAGATAAAACAAGTACACCAATACCGTCAGTGGCCTTATTAAGTTCAGTCTCACTGTAAAATTTAAAACATTTAACTTTGCTAAAATCGATTTTTTAAGTTGAGTATATGAACAAAGGTAGAATTACAGAATAAATAATCTATGATTAAATTCGATCTGAAAGCTGGAAATTTTTTAATTGTGTGAGAAAGTTTAGATTTTTGTTCATTTAGTGGAATATTAAATTCGAACGGATTGAGATACTTACCAATTCGAATATTACTGATGATGAAATATGCAATGTAAAATGGTATTAAAACTACTACCATAAATAGTAACATGTAAAGTCCGGCATACCAATGAAAGTACCTGGATCTAAAATTGAGAAAAAAAAACCAATTTTAAAATTCTGAGAGTACTTTGAAAAGAATTAGAAAAAGTATTGTACGTTCTTACCCAGAATCCAAAACACCGATGATTTCAAAAATAATTAATTCAAACATGGTGCAAGATAAGGCGAATGTCGTCGAAAAAATAAGTTGCACCAACATGTGATGAACTTCATAGTCACGAAACAATTTTTTTACAAAGAACACCCAGGCGCCGAAAAAAAATAACACCTGAACAAGAAAATTCAATCAAATATAAATTACAATAATTGAGGTTAGGAAAATTGTTCGTTCAAAAAATTAATTTTTATCGTAAATTTGATCTAGTGATTTATTTTTGTCATCTTTTTTGAACAAATTTCATTCATTTTTTTCAAATTGCAAAATCCATCTGCCGAGTAGACAACAAAACATAACCTAAAATATTGCTATAAAAAGAAGTTTGTTTGAAAAGAACACATACCTGGGTGGCAAGTATAACAAAAGTATCTTCTAGAAATCCCATTTTCAGTCATTGGTCTTGTTTATTTTATGAACAGCCCATTTTGTTTTGTTTGTCAATTTTTTCATTGACAGTAATATGTCAAGCTGTTCTGCTTCTCACTTTAAGGTTCATTTTCACATGCGCGAAAGTGCGGAGCCAACAACAAGCCGCATTGACGCGAGCTTTAAATTGATGTGAATGACTGGTTTGTTTACACAAAAATGAGTTAAGGTCAGGAGGTCAAACAACAATTGTTTTCATAAAACGAAAAGAAGATTCTTTTGAATAATATTAATAATTGGCTAATGTATTTTGGTTAATTAAAATAAATTGTATGACTTTCTGACCTTGACTTTTTGAATCAAATTAGAGAGGACGCTACAGTGTACGAAATCAAAAAATGCCCGGGAATTATGAAAATAATTGTTATTCAATTAATAAACACAACCAAACATAATTTTATGTTTCTTTTTCTTTGTCAATCTAAACCCGAGATTGAAATCCAATAATTAATTAACGTGACCAAACTGGAATATTATTAATTATTAAAGAATTATTAGTCACATTTCAACTGGTTTCATTTTATCAACGATAATAATTGTAACTACATATATAGTTCAATTTCATAAACTAAAGAGAAAAAAATGTTTATAAGAAAATTGTTTCACTTACCTTGAAAAAGTAGATAATGAATGAGAAAAACATTTTAACTCTTTGTCTAAGTTATGATTAAAAGAACAAAGTTGAGTAAAAGTAATTGAAAAGTTTATAAAAATTTTCAATGGAAGAATAATAAAGAAGAAAATATAATTTTGAGGTATATAAATATAATTAAAATAAAAAATGTATAAAAATTGGATATCAATCGAATGATTCAGTTTCCATTTTATTAAACCCGCCGTAACGTACTTTGCACAATTCTAAATTAAGGAATTTAATCAACCAACAAAACGATACAATGGATTCATAACGACTCGTTTACTTGCTAAAAGCGCATGACACAATGACCAAATATTTACAAGAGTAAGCATCCGCGCAGTTTGTGTCTTTATTCCTTGCGTGGTCCTCTGGGATCACACCTATATCCGGTTGTCACTAAACAACCCATTGACCAAAATTGATATTACAATTCGATAATGGAGAGCCAATCACAGAGCTTATTATGAATACAATGAAACCCCCAGAGCCAAGCAACTGAAAAATCTCGCGCCTTTTTTTCTGGACTCATTCAGCTCGGCAAAAAACTGTATAATCGCGCGACTAAAATGTGTTATCAAAAATTCGGCACTTTCTGTGACAAGTCCCTTTTTTCAATTCAACTTCGACCTCCCTCTTGCTTATTCAACTATTCAGTCGCAATTTATTTCTACATTGCAGCGGCTCTGGGATTGCTCGTAATAGTTAATATTCAAAGAATTTGATTATTTACACAAGAATAACTCATTTCAGAGTTGTTGAAAATCGATTGCAAAGATGAATGACAAATGAGGTTCACGTGCATTCGGACAATAAGACACATTAGTTGAACATTTAACTTTGCTTTTCATAACAATGTCCTTCCGATCTTTTATTTTTTTACTTCTTATGCAGCAAAAGAAAAAGTAAGAGTATCAAAACACAACAAAGTCCCAGTATTCTCCGAAGCTTTCTCTTATCAAAGAACCGAATGTTCACAGTCAAAAAAATACATTTGCACCAGAAACAACAGAGACGGGTACAATCGTTTCGTCAAAAGCAAAAGTTGTAAGTAGAAAAAAAACATGCTGAAACGCAATCGTGGAAACAAAAGACGATGAAATTGTCTTTGACCCGTCTCTGTTCGTCTCACCAGTCACACAATCGTACAAAAGCATCATATAGCAGTAACTAAATCGTACAGAAAGATAAATCACATTGATAATGGTTTCGTTCGCTGTTTTAAAAAGTACCGTTTCAAATGTAATATTAAAATCATGTTCATCAACGTGTTTGAGACCGCTCGCAAAGTTGTACCTAACATGCATCTCAATTATTTACAGCAATTTGAGACGAAATAAATTCAGAAATAATGAAATTACGCTTAACAGTGTGTCTTTTTTATTCAACTTTATTACGCTTATAAAGATGAATCACATTGCTGTTTTTTGTCTTTTTTAGTGTTTTTTTTCGTAATTAATCACTTTTATCGAATTCTATAAGTGGAACTACAAAAAAAGTCTTAAAATGAATTACAAAGTCTCTCGCGAAAGAACGGGCGAATCTCACTGAAAGTCCCTTGGCTGGTACATTTAATCATCACCCATCGTCTTATCGTTATATTTACTTTTAATGTAATGGACTTGATAATTCAACTACTGTACATAGTTTTTCTTTTCTTCTTGTTTTTATTTTAACGTACAATTATTTCATTGTAAATACACAGTAAAAAAATAATCAAATGAACCAACATTCTCGGACCTTGACTCTTTCGTCAGCAGAGAAAAATGAACTTAAGACAGTTATAACGATCCACAAATCATGTATCATCTATACGTATTATTTGGTAAACGGTATTTCATAAGAGAGAGAGAGAGAGAGAGCGGTGTCGAGTTTTGTGAAATTTGTCTGTCTCTGTTTTTCTTTCTTTTTTTGGATTTTCAAATCTTGAGTGAGAATAGGATTATGAAACAAGTCTGAATCGATGGCTCATGAGGAAACGAATACATGAGGCTACAAAGTTTATTCGATTCATTCTTATTAGTTCATAAATATACAAATAAAAACTATAAATATAATAATTCCATGTTGTCGGCGCGTATAACGGCCATTATTAAGACGGAGCTGACGCGTCTCAATCGGAAATGTTCACAACCATACTTAACCAGCAGTCAGTCGTGTTTCACTATTTATCATTAATTATTAATATTATCATTAAATTGTCTCTTTCACTTCGTTCCGTTCATTTACATAAGTCGCTACAACGTCTAACAATCAAATTCAAAACATGATTTTCATTTTATCACTGGAAACCCAACTGCACGAACATCATCCGGCATTGAAGGCTCCAACAGAAAAGAAAAATTAAAGTGTATTACCGCTCTGTAAAATTGTTGGATTACTTTATACAGCTAGATTTGTTCATTTTTTTTTTCATCATTAATATATTTTCATTTATATAAATTTGCTTTCACTATATGTACTTTGTGTTTTTTTCTGTTCAAATCCGCCTAGAGCCAAAAAATTCCTTGTTACAGCTGACAAGCTAACAAATGAAACATGCGCTCTGGTTAGAGATCATTCATTGGACGAAGAGTAAACGAAACATTGGTGGTTCTTTTGCTAAGGAACATTACTTTCAGGGAGACACGTACTAGTGTAAGATTTTGTTAGCGCATCAAAAAAAATTAAATAAAATTTGTAATCACGTATCCTTTCAAAAACTGAAATTGACGAATTCAATATTGATATGTTTCTTCAATATTTCAATTGACAAAATATTATTTTGATGCGAATCAACAAAGTCACGATCCGCTTCGGATGCAACGTGACGCATTGATTGGCTTAGAATTAAAAAATAAAACAAAAAAAAAACATGACAGCGTTTTTAAATGTTTAAAATCATTTATAATGATAATACAGTTTATTTGTATGTACAATTCAAAGTAAATTGATCAAGTTCATAAAGCTGACTATTGTCAATGATTTTTGTCTGAAGAAAAAGCTTCTCAATAGTCCAATAATATAAGTACGTTCAAATCTCTGGTATCGCATAATCAGTTTGCCTTTAACAATGCTGGACAGTGCAGCCTTGTCGAAAATCGCACAAGTACTAAATGCACTTAAATGTTCAAACAGATGATTCTCTAATTAACGAGGCCAAACGTGAAGAATGTGTTATCATTCGATCGCAATGAAACATATCACAAGCAGCAAATGATAAACGAATGAAAAAAAAAAATTAATCTCGTATGTTCGGACAACAGGTTTTTCTTTTCATCTTTCAATTGAACACAACATTGTAAATGCAGATTATTATAAACCAATTACAATCTGGACTTGATCTGAGTTCAGTTTGATCTGAGAATAAATGCATTCGAAAATGTACATTTATTTCAAAGAAACGCGTTTCGTTTCTGATTCCACAGGGAGGGGAGGATTAAAAAAACTAAAATGTTACGTTAGCAGTCCAGTTGTGAGTGGTTAAAACTGATCAACGGTGAACATTTCTTAGTGCAGTTGAGCACGCACGACGAAGGATTTTCTAGTTAGCATTTGTACCCCGTTCAAGATACACTTTTACCCTTACAATCATTTCCGATTGGATTGAAATTGTTCCTGGCTGTCTCCGGTGTTCCAGTGACCAAATTCTCAAAAAACAGTAACTGGATTGATTTTAAAAAGCACCGAACAACAGAAACAGCTGGAACGCGAGCATGACAAATAAAATCCGTGGACTCGAGCGCAACCGCGCAACGCATCAGAAAATTTGTCAGGACACTGGTAAACACAATCAATCATAAAATTTCATTCGAATTCAATTTTACAACCATTGTAAAGCGATGATTTTAAAATTAAACGGAAATTTTGATTTTACTGTCAAAGAACAAATACTACAAATTGCACCGTCAAAGCTGTGCAATCAAGAATCATAAGAGAGACACAGCAGGACCAAAATAATGATTAAAAAAAAGAACTATATACATTAATCGAACGAAGAAGAAGACGAAATCGACGATAAGAACAATGAGAGAGTTTGAGGGGGATGGAATGATATTGCCGACTGTGGTGTGCCCGACGAGCATTTCACGTGGGGGAGGCTAAAAGAACAACGACGGACCGTAAACGATGTATGAAGAATATAAAACATAGATTAACTACGGGTAATATCGCAATTAGAATCATAAAGTGACGACGATGACGATGATGGTAGCAGCGGCAGCAAGCTGCGACGACAGAAGGAATGAAAGTCGCGTGATTAACATCAGTTGGACAGCGGCGGGGGCGTAGGCGTCGTTGTCATCGTGACAGTTGTGTGGAGGACCGAGTCGCGCGACGCCGAGTGGCTGCTAGCGCGCAGCAAGGTCACGGCCTCGCGCTCCGGGTCCGCGCTGCTGTCCTTGTGATCGGTGGCGCCGCGCTTGCCAGCCCCTCGGGTCCCGCCACCGCCGATGCCCGCGCACTGCACTGGCCCATCCAGACCAACCGCCACGGACAGTCATTTCTGTCGTCCGCTTTTCTTCTTCTTTCGCATGAAAAAGCAGCAACACCTGGAAATAAACGAAACACTAATAGGACTTAGAGTCAGGTTCTTTTTCACAGAGGCAACACTACATGCAGATGATAATGATGAGACCACGATGACACCTTACCGACTATCATTCGTTCTTTCTTTTCAATTCTTTTTAATTGCGATTCTCAATAGAGTTTCAGAAAATTAAATACAACAGAATGGAATATAAATCATTCTTTGTTATTACATTGTGCAAAGCAAAATTGTTTTATCCCACCAATTAAATCTTCGGACGCATGAGAATCAAATTATAAACATTGATTGACATAAACGTGAAATTATTAAATCATGAACAAAAATTACATTTCAACTCATGGCACGAACAACATTGGAAAGAACAATTGTTTTTACATAACCCATATTGTACAGTGAAAGAAAATTGACAAATAAGCAAGCAAACTGGACCGCTTCATTTGTGAGTTTTGACAACTCGACACTTCTGACAGCGGGGACAAATTTTAATACGCTTAACCATTTTATGTCTGAAAAAACAAAAGTTAATTTACAAGTTATGGACAGATCATTATTTTGAATTCACAAAAAAAAATTGAAATTCACTTGTTTTTTTCCTTTCATTTCGTTGGGCATTCGACTGAGATGTGTAACTGAAAGCGAATGGATGTGCGAGATGGCAAAGAAGCTAACGAGCAATCAATTAAAGGCATGAATACTAACTTTGTTTCGTCTATCATTTCCACTTCCTGAGTTGCTGTGATTGGTGTGTTAGAGTGCCCCGCAGTCGGGTCGTCGTTAGCTAGTTCTCCATTGGTCGAGGAAACAACCTGCGTGCATAAATCAGATGGTTCATTTCGGGCTCTGAAACGTTCATGCTGGATCATAATTGATTCTCAAAAGGACATGTACAGTGGCGTCAATTCAAGTAGAAACACAAATGGAAAATCAAGACACTACACGATTTAGGATGATTTTTGTTTTTTTGCAACATCAAGTTTCTGATGACCAGGATGACATTGATAATAACCATTTCTAATTTACTACCTCGTATACATGTTTTTCTCTTAATTTCTGTATTCTTTGAGATTCTATTCAATCAAACTTGTGTACCACTTTTGATATTTATATTGATATCGAATTTTATTTCCAACTAGTAATATTTTTACTGTGCAAACTTTATCAACGGAATTATTTGTGCCAGCTAAGTGACTTTCATGGATCGAAGGTTGGAGACAGAGATGGATATTCTATTAAATTTAATCAACTTTTTAATTCAATCAAAAACAAGGTAAAACAAGTTCATCTTTGATGATCAAGAGGGCTAAAAAACTGAAATAAAAATAGTGTTCATTAGTAACTGACACTCGACTGTGAGCAAAATCAACCAAAATGTACAAACAACGCATGCTTCAGCAACTGAAAAAGTTTCGCATAAAAAATTGTCAACTGACCATGTTCCGATGATGCTTTATCTAAAAATAAAAAAGACAAGATTTTATTGCAGGCGCACCGACAACAAGTTGTTCTTATGCATTCAAATACCCAATTGAAACTCAAACTCAAATAACTTCGTAGAGCTCAAATCAAACTTTACTCAATGCTAAATACAATAAAATGTACAACAAAAATGACTGTTCAGTTTAAGAACCAAAAAAAGACATGAAAATAAATAAACCTTCTACAGATTGAGGTGAAGAGATAAAAAGCCTAAAGCTATGAATGAAGCTTGAAATGATCGATGATAGGATCTTATAAATAAATAAACAAATGATAATCGAATAGATTGCATTCAAGCTGGCTCGAAGTTCATTCATAATTTTTCCCCCATTCAGGTTTGAGACGAGGAGCGCACAGGATCCAGATCAACAAATAAATTGATTCATCATCCGACTGTATAGTTCTGAACAAGTGCTTTATTTGTCAGAGAAAGAGAGAGAGAGAAAGAAAAGGGAAAAAAGAGAATCCCCCAGAACCTTGACAATAATCAGGCAAAAGGGCAGCGCTCAACTGAATCCAAGCCAGCCTGTGTACGCAAATGAAACGAAATCCAATATCGGGCTGAATTGCAACGAGACTCGAGACTGCAAGGATCAACCGGGTCGCTGTTTATTATTTGTTTTCTTTATTCATTTCTTATCAATTTTGTTTAACCAATTGTTTTTAAAAAAAAATATTGATGAATCATGTGAAATGGGAAAGAGAGATGAATCGAAGGATGGAGGTATGATCACTGAGAAAATGATATTGTCCAATTTGGATGGTACTTTTTTCATATTGTTATGAATGCTATCCATATCGTAAATTTGCAAAGAACATTGTTTGTTATTTTCAATAAACTAAAAAATGCATTACAAAAATTGTTACACCATAAAAAACATTGAAATGTAAATTTGAGTTGTCATATTTGTGTTGATTTTTATACAATACAATTTAATTACAGTACAGCTTGTAAATGTTTTACTAATCATTGTATTCCTACATCCTTTTCTCAGTGGAGGATTAAACAATATTCATGAAATATGATGAGAGAGGAGAAAAATACATGAACAAAAATAAAAATTAAAAATTAAAAATTGAAAAAAAAAAAAAAAAGATAATGTAGGAAGTTCGGACGGAAGGATGCACTCACCTGAACAGAGCCACCGTGCCTGTCGGTAGGTGTCAATGTGCCAGCAGCCCCCGTTTGCTTCGCTGTATCGGGCCACGTTGCTACGACCCCCTTACCGCCCCCTCCGCCCCCCGCCCCTCCACCTGTCACGTCCTGAAGGAAGAACCACGACGAGGTCGCAAATGCAAAATGTTAGTCAATGCAATCCAGGTTAAATGCATTCAAGATGCAGCACAAGGATCAAATCCAGCTGCAGCCGAGGGACAGCTGGATTCGATTGTGCTGCACCTTGGCACGAGAATTACAAACTATCGAGCCGCTTGTTGAATTGCAAAAATAGATGTTTCTTACTCAATGAGGAGAACGAAATTGAAAAAAAAAAAGAAAAAAAGAAAAAACGAAAGAGTATTTCAAAAAATAAAAAAAAGCTCCGATGAAAAAGGGTAAGTCGGGATGATTCAAAAATTTGTGGATGGAATGTTGTAGATTTTTGTATTATTTGCTTTTTCTGTTCTTCACTTTAAAATCGCGTTACCAAAAGCGTACGACAGGCGAGCGAGTATCAACAACAAAAAAATGCACTGACGATGATGGAATCGCAAATGCTTACTTTGTCATCTGGCTGAATACACTTAAAAGAAGGACAAACTACGATTGCAGAAGCCGTCAAATGCTAGCGCGTATACTGTAATTACAGTTAAGTTGTTGTTAATCCTGAATTCGAGTCTATCTAAGATAGGCGAATGTTTTGGTCAAACCGAATCAGAATCGTTATTCGTTTTGATGTGGCTTACATAGTTGCCAAGCATCTCGACTTGAACCTCGTCCATCGAGAGAACCTCGTCTTCCTCGTATTCATCGCTTTCCTAACGCGAGGTGCCAATGTGTTTATCGTATTCCCGCGTCATGCAGTAAACAGAAACATATTTTTTTGCTATCTTCATCCATGCGTTACAAACCTTATTCTTTTTTTTAAATTCAATCTCAAATTTACAAAACTCAAAACCAAAAAAGGAACCTTCAAAGTTACGTTGATTTTTGTTTCTCTTCACATTTTACTTGGTGATTTACTTGAAACAATTTCATCTTGTGTCAAAAGCAATATGCAAACAAACTGTCCCATGCGGTTACTCGAACGGAAATCTCAAATCAGAGAAATAAAAACAAAATAAAAAAAAATGTAATTGTGTCATATAGTTGTTACACTTCGTCATGCTTTAGTAGCGAAAATGTGATAGAAATTACCTTATAAGTAGTAGTGTGTCGATCACGATTGGGTGATACGATAACTTCGTGTGCAGTCTGTAACGATCCAACTGGGGTGGACTGCAATATAGAAAGACAATCGATAAGTATTCGTTTTTCTTTTTATCAAATAACAAGTCGAAGTAATGAAATCATTGATCTTGCGGTGCGTACTTTTCGAGCACCTAAGTCTACCGTCAACTTACTCACCACTCGGAAATCAACTCAATCTTACAATAATAACATCATCCAAAGCGATTTCGGTTTTAAATTTTATAAGCTTGTTACATACTTTCATTCATCCGTCGAGTTTTTTTCAATTGCTAGGACGGTGTTGGGAAGTTGTTAAGGAAAACGTGCGGTCCAGTACAAGGGTGCAAAGGGAAAAATCAAAATCACAAGCTTTGAGGACTGTTGAAAGAGAAAAAAATGAGAAGAGGATCTACTTGAAAAAAAAGGGATGGAAAAATGTATTCGCCCGAACCACCAACCTTGTCGGACTTTTTTTTCTCAACGCACGAAGGTTCCGCCATCCTCAGTGCCCTAAGTTGTTCGAAGTTAGCCGGCTAAAAGTGAAACATTGCAGGCAGCATGCAAAGGACAACAAAAAAGTTGCTCGTTTTCGTTCTTTCAATTCCTAGTGACACTTTGTTGTTTGTCAAATTGTTCAGCGCGCAAAAGAGAAAACACAAAAGAAATGCCAAAAACACCAGACAAAAAATGATCAAAAGGTCGGATTGGTTTTATTGCATTTACAGTGGTTTCAATTTTTTTTTCGTCTCGAAGTCTTTATGAGAAGAAGTGAGCAAGTCGTAATCAATGACACCCACCATGGATTTGCCCGTCCAGTCGAACTCGCCGTCGTCCACGAAACCTTTCCTCTCGTAGAGATCTTGGAAGAGCTTCCTCAGGTACTCGTAGTCCGGCGTCTCAAAGAAATCCAACTTCCTCACGTACTTTAAGTATGTGGCCATCTCTTCGGGATGGCCCTCGCAGAGTAGCTCGATCGGAGTGGCGCGCTTCGTGTCGCCAATCTTTTGGTACCGCTCCTTAAGGGTGTCTGCTTTCAATCCCTGCCATGGTAGACTACCTCGCAGAAAATACATGAACATGTGCCCCAGTGCTTCCAAGTCGTCTCTTCTGCTTTGTTCTGAAAACATTTCCTTTCTCATTATCATCACTCAACATCCAATCCCGTTCAATTTATCGACTTGACAATGTTGTTTTGATTCCAAGTTCGAAGGTTCATTGTAAGAGCCATCGGCCAATTATGACGTCTAGTGCAAGCCCAGTCAACAAAATTACTTTTTTTTTAATCAGAAGAGAAAGTACCGAGACTGTCTCGGCGCATTGCAAAGTTTGTTGTTAAATATTCAGCAAGATTGATTCGGAAACTAAATGACATGAATTAAAACTTTCGCCTCTCTAAATTAGATTTGTTACAACTTGCAGGGGGAAGGTTAATTGATGCAATTCAAAATTATAAATTGCTAATCATTGGCGTGTATCCGAACACCTCTGTCGTTTTGAATTAAAACTTTTTGCATTTAGAATCTGTCGAATTAACATATGAAAAATCAGAGGTGTGATTTGACACGAAAAATCAAGCCTCGCCTTATTCATTGGAATCGTTTAAACAACAATCTTTTCTTTCGTTTCTCTTTATTAAGACTGCATTGCAAATTGATGCACAACATCTCAGGACAAATTTGATTTGACTGAACGTTTTTCTTACACAATGTTGTGTAATTACGTCAGTCCGATCGCAAACTTTTGCCTCGTCGACAAATTTTTGCGTCATCCAGCTAATCCAATTATATTTTCATTAATTGAATCTACGCATTTTCCCCCTTTAATTGACAATAATAAAGTTAGATTAATTTTCTATTCAAAATATCATTTTAACTGGCAACTGGCGCGCGATATCTTTAAAACAAAAAATCATCTGAAAAGTTCATTTGACTGGCGCATGTAGCGAAATAGCCTTAATAAAACAAAATTATCGACTCTTCGATTTGCATAAATCAGAACTTATTTTTAAATCTCATCGATTATTGATTATTATGGATGTATCTGTTTGGCCTTTCCAGTCTCTCGCGTTTATAACATATAACTTCTATCAACCGTCACAAAAATGTTGTAAAACTTTCTTGTTCCATCCAAAATTTGTCCTAACGTCTGTTTTACAATTCTCGGCAGTTATTTACATACCCACAGTCATCAAATTATAAATACAAAAGATGGAACAAACTTTGTTTTCAGAATCATGCAAGATTAATCGAATTGGAATTGCACACATGACGATGGGTACAAAGTTGAAAATAATATATGAGATTGTTTATATACCTTTTCCTAGATGTGTATTGATACTCATATAACGAGCTGTCCCTGTAAGGCTCTTATGTTCCCGATATGGTATATGTTTATTTGTCTCCAAGTCTATATACTCTTTGGCCAGCCCGAAATCTATAATGTGGATGATTTTTTCTCGTCTAGTCGTACTTCGTCCTATGAGAAAGTTTTCCGGTTTGACATCGCGATATATCAAATGACGGCTGTGTACATATTCTATCCTATGTAGCTGCAAATAACAAAAACACAATTATCCACTCCTCCACGTATTTCCTTTCAATCCGGATATTAATTACATTCATAGAGTTACATCCGACTTTGGTTTCAATTATTTATTTGCATCTCCATCCATCGATCCTCCACGTTGACCAAACAAAAGTTCATCCATTCATCAAACATCATTTTTCATTTTGAAATCAAAGTCGAACGCCAATACATAAACGATAAGAGAAACAAAAAATTGCTTACAAGTTGTGTGGCAATGTTAAGAACAGTTTTGAGGGTGAATTTCCTGTTGCAAAGATCGAAGAGGTCCTCCAGACTGGGTCCAAGGAGTTCCATGACCAAAGCATTGTACTTCCCGCACGGTCCGAAGTAGTAAACTTCCGGTACGCCCTCTACATGCGTATTATGAACTGAGTGATCGGGAACTGAACACGATCATCGCGGAGCCCAAATTTTGATACAATTTTTTTTTTTTATTTTGGCGTTCAGAGATGATCGAACATTGTTGTGTAGCATGAAACAAACAACGCGTCGATGTAGATCAATCCAAATTTCTACAGTCAGTCTACATTTCTACCAGCATTATCTTCACTTATCATATTATTTCCTTAAAATACACTGAGAAAACCATACTGCAGTTAACGTTTAAAATATATACTGAAGGAAACGCATCATTTTCAGTGTATATTGTGAGGAATACGATGTCATATCGTAAAAATACGATATAATTGTAAGGAACATCAATATCTATACTGTAACGTGATTCACTGACGTAACTGAATTGATAGAAACTCAAGTTTGTAACTTTATGATGACTCAGTGAGGTCAACATAAATTATGTATTAGTTTAACATAATTATTTTCTTATAAGTTAATTCTTATAATAATAATAATTATGATAATTATAATTAAATTTTACATCTCCATTTACTTTCCCAAAATGTTGTGATAATCAATGTCTTTCCATGGTTTCAGCAAAATTTTAAATACAGTTAAATAATTATCCTACAACAAAGTTTTTAATCAATTATAAATTAAAAGCGTGTGATCTGAGTCGATAAATAATTAATACGGTTACAACATTGTTGCATCTAAATACCAACGATTGCACTTTGATAAATTGTAGAGTGATAAACCAAATTATGCGTCATAGACCACATTCCAATATCATATTTTATCGTTACAATATACGTTGCAAATTTACGATATAAACTGTGTTCATTACAAAACGAAAAAACATTACTATCCGTATTGTACGATACCATTTTCTCAGTGCACAAATATGAGAATATCAAATTATAATGATATTTTTTTTTTTTGTATAATTTTTAAAATCACTTCACGCTTGCATTGATAGTTAGAATGGAATTTAATTTAAAATTAATGAGCGTGAAACGGTTCACTGAATTTGATTTTCTCATTTTGTATGAATTCACTTTGTGGATAGCATTAGATGTGCGCGTGCAAAAGTAAATGATGAAAATCAGAAGTGATGTATTTAACATGATTGTTTTGGAGATGTAGAAAGCACACACTAGACAGGTCGCAAGATTGATAAACTATTAATAAAGTGTTTGAGCACGGAGGAGTGCGAGCATAAAGAGAAGAAAGGAAAAAAGTGAGGAGGATCCTTGAGGCAGCGTATGTTTGCACCGAGATAAATGAAGACGAGAAAAAGGCAAAATATCACGTCCGCGAGCAGATCTACATCAGCCACTTTGCTCAGCTTCATAGGCTGAAAGAGCCTTTCCAGTTTATCATGCCAAATTATTCGTTTGCTTTCTCACCTGCCGTCCCTAACAATTTGTAAAACCTATACTCTAGATGGAGCTGCGGCGCCTTCGATTTCATTGGTTCCTGAAAGAACAAATTGAGATTAATCAGTCGTTCAATTGAATATTGAGATTAAATTAGATTGAGAACAAAAAAAAAACGAACGGGCAAATCTGTTGCGTAACAGAAAAGTAAGGCGAAATCAACAATCTGAGTTATCTAGACAAAAATCTATTATTTGTCATAGCAACCAGATAATGCTCATTAGATTAAACTTATCGCTCTCAGGGACAATGCTTAAGGGCAACATTTGCCACTTATGCAACTTTGTAGTGCTCTTCTTTTGATAGTTCATTTGTAACAAAAAAAATTGTCCAAGTAAATAGCTATTCATTTCGCAACAAACTTGTTAATTTCGAATTTTTTTTGTTCGACAACTGCAAAAAAGAATTGATCATTGTTACTACTCACCATTTTAATTGCTACATGCTCGTTATTATAAAGATTTTTGCCTGAAAAAAAAAACACACAAAACGTTAATCGAAATTTAAATATGTATTAATTTCAATCATTCTGTAATAAATGATTTCATTTCTTTGACAAGAAAATGATTTGTTGAATTTAGAAGTACAGTCTTGCTTATCAATTTCTAAAACAAATTCGACTTTCGCGTTGACGCAACGATCGCGTGATTGTAATACTCGTTCATTCAATTAAATGACTATTTCTCATTCATTCAAAGGTGCGTCATATAACGCATTTTTTTTTTTTTTTTTCATTATTTTAATTTTTCCATATCCGGACGCAAAGACAACGTTATCACTTCGCAAGTGTTTTTCACTTTCATGACTTTATTCATCAAAAAAAGAAAACAAAAATACTGATATCAAACATACGCCTGGCGAATAATTTGCACTCGAAAATTGATGAGATGTTTGATTGTTTGTTTTGACAAAATGATTATTTTTCAATTTTTGTTTTTGTTCAAGTGATTTAAGATTTATAAAAGCAATTGAACTGTTGGGCGATACGAGATGAAAAACGTGCAGATATGCGTGCTGCACAAAAGGTATAAGAATTTGCGTGGTTGTGTTGCGTCGTCGAGACACAAGTAACAAAATTGACGTACTTTTATAACAGTTTCGCTCTGAAACATACGTCGGATATGCATGCACGATACAAGGGAAAGTCGCGCGCGTATCTTTTGCAATTCTGTTGCGATTCTCTTTTTTCGACTTTCCCTCGTGCGATCCATCCGAGATATTGTATGCTTCAGAGGAACTCAAACTCTGTCTTTGAAAGGACAATTTAAAAAGTAGGAAGAACTAAAACAGAAAATACAATACAAAAATAATTAACAATGAGAACAAACAAATTAACAAAAGTCGATACTCAAAGTTAAGACATCTTGGGAAAATCGCATGAAAAGTCAGTTTGCATCTGCAAAAGCCAACTCTACCGACGAAATGTCAAGTATAATTGCAGATAACGAAAAAACCGTGTTATTTCAGCTAGAAAAACGTAGGGTTACAGAAGTATTGTGTTGCAACGTGCAAGTATCATAAAAGACACGGTGGAACAGAAGCCCCCTTTTTTTCAAACAATATCTTGGTACTTGACATATGAGGGTGCGAAAGTGCGAATGAAAAAAAAATTCCCCACTTATCGATTTTCTTTCTCTCCTCCCTGGCAAATTAATTGCACGTTTCCGGGAGTATTATTTTCTTTTTTGTTGATCTCATATAAATATTCATTGCACAAACATATCGTCATTCAAATTTACAATCACTCAGTTGTATAGTTTTACTTTAATT
>JAQQRF010000966.1:0-20094 GCA_030523145.1 Trissolcus brochymenae
GTTGAAGATTCAGAACTTGTTGAAAGGACACAAATTAATATTGATATAAGTGATCATGAGAACATGATTGCGCCTAGATTTGTCCAGAAAGTTAAACCTACTATCGTAGAACCACATAAGCCAGCTGAACTTTCTTGTACTTTGATTGGTAGTCCATTCCCGAGTGTCTCATGGTACCGAAATGGTCAAGAGCTTGTTGCAAACGAAAAGTATTCCACAAAAATCGTCGAAACCACTGCTATCTTAGAAATAGAGAATGTAGTAGAAGAAGATGTTGGCCTATACACATGCAAAATATCAAATCCAGTAGGTGTAGCTACATCAACGGCCAACCTCATTATATTTGGTATTAAAATATTTTCAAGTTGTTTGAAAGTTTTCGTTTTATACTAAATTACTAAAAATGATTAAAATCATTAATTTCGTTGGAATTATGTTGTTTATCACATGTCTATTAATCATATAATGGAATGCATTTGCAAAATATTAAAATTGCAATTTTTTTAATGTTTATAGATTCATTTGATATCTCATGTTTTTCGCTAATATTATGCCAGTAAATAATCATTGATTTCAATTATTCGTTTAGCAAAACTACAAAATTTTTAAAATTAATCCAATAATTGTTTGTGCATGATTTGTTTAGAATAGTGTGTAGGAAACATATTTATCACTGGAGTTGCAATCTTTGCTAAAAACAGTGATATTTAACTATGGTAAATTATATGTAATGTGTGAATACAATACTTCCAAATAACGCTTTAATTGTAATTTGATTAGAAATAAATAAAAAATCTTCTTCTGAACTCCGCAGTTAATTCAGCTTCGTACAAATTTTTTGATATGCAACTTTTCCTAACAATTTTAGGAGCATTTCATGGAAATCAGAATTAAATAAACAAGATTTGATTTTCTTAACTGATTTGTTGTACTATAAGCTTTTTTTACGAAGTCATGACATTCTGAATTAAAAAAACGGAGTTACGGGACAATAAATAGTCAAATTTATGTAAATTAATATAAAAAAGGGCCGGCGGGGTAAAAATAGTCAATTAAAAACGATGCATATGAATATATTTAACAAATTCCAAATGAAATGTTTTGTTACTATTGTTTTTAATTTAAAATTTGAACTATAATTTAAAGTATAAAAAAATTGTTGAAATTGTTAAAGTTTTATCAGAAATGGTTTTTAAAATTCAATCTTTAGCTAAGCAATCACCTTAGTTGTATTAAAAACGATTTTTTAAAATATTATCTTTATATATTGTATTTAAATTTTCCCTTGAATGTCACATTAATGCTTGCAGTCGTATCAAATAAAATTATTTATCTATTTTATGTGCATTCATCATTTGCAAAATTCATTAATGTATTAATGTTTATAATAGTTTTTTTAATTGTATCGTCAATAATCTACGCTGATCATTTTTACCTCGCTTCGCTTTAATTTAGATATTTAATGCATTTAAAATAATATTGTATAATTTACATTATGTCTAGAAAAAGAAAAAGAAGGCGTTGCTCCTCATTTTATTCAACCAGTGAAACCATTGATGGTAGAAGCCGAGAAGCCCGTAACATTACAGTGCATAGTAACTGGAACGCCAATTCCTGAAGTCAAATGGTATCGTGGTGAAGAGGAATTAAAACCCTTGGATGATGAAGTTGTAATCAGTATCATGCCAACGGGAGAAGCCAAATTAACAATTATGAAACCAACGCCGGAAGATGAAACGGTTTACCGAGTTCGAGCAATTAATAAATACGGTCGTGCAGAATGCCGAGCAAATGTGGTTATAAGCAACGTAGCATTAATAGCTCAACCAGAAATTTTGCAAGCGCCAAAAATAACACATCCACTACCAGCTATTACTGCTGTTATCGGAGAGTCATTAACCATAGACAGTACTTATGAAAGCAAAACGAAACCAGAAGTGAAATGGTTTAAAAACGATGCAGAAATTGTTCCTAGTGATAAAGTAAAGATTGGCATTTATGAAAGCTCAACAGATTTGACTATTTCTAAAGTTACAAAAACAGATGTTGGAAAATATGAAGTGCGAGTGAAGAATGAAGTTGGAGAAGCGAGAAGTGCCGGATCAGTTACGATCGCGGAAAAAGATAGACCAATGAAACTGCAAGCTCCAAAATTCGTCAAGGCAATTCAACCCCAAGTAGTTTCCCTTGGCGAAGTTGTTGTTATGGAAACACAAGTAGAATCGTATCCTACTTCAACATTCCAATGGTTCTTTGAAGATAAACCGATTTCGGTAAATTAAAATTTTTTTATTACACTCAGAAAAATGAAAAGTGTTAGTTCAACACAAATTATTTGAAGGTAAAACATTTTGTTTTGAATCAATGCAAATGCCATTTTTGATGATATTCAACAAGAAATTTGCATTGAACCAATGCAAAAAGTTTTGGTTAAAATATTAATTTTTGTGAGTGTATAAATATTTCCTGGAAGAATGTCTTCATCCTTGTTTTTTATGTTACAGACTTCACATGATATTAAAGTTATTACAGACGAAAATAAATCAGTATTATTAGTTGATCAGATTCAACCCAAATTTGTTGGAGTTTACACTTGTCAAGCAGAAAATGCAGCGGGATCTGTAACAACAACAGCGACTATTAATATCTTAGAATCGCTCGAAGAGATAGCTGAAGAATTTATTTCTCCAACATTCATCAAGAAATTAACACCAGTGATTGTATCTGAAAAAGATAATGTGAATTTGACTTGCATTGTGCAAGGAAAACCTGTTCCTGAAGTTCAGTGGTATCATGATCAGAAATTAGTCCAAGAAGAAGATCATGTTACTATATATCAAAGTACGGAGGGTGTTTGCAGTTTAGCTATTACGGAAGTCATTCCTGAAAATGCAGGAGAATATACTTGTAGAGCTGTGAATCCAGTTGGAGAGGCAATTTGCACTGCATTAGTTGTAGTAGAAAGTATGTAGAAAATGGAAACAATGTTGAATTTACTATTTTTATAATTTATATTCATTTTCTGTTTAATTTTTTAGCATATGAACATGGAAAATACGTGGAGAGCACATCTATTTCGTATGCTAAGGTAAATGGTTTATCATTACATTTCAAATGTGAAGGAGTGATTTGTTTTTCACAAAATAAAAAAAAATATTACAGATGGAACGGTTGCAAGTTGAAGAAGTGACTGAATTTGCTCCACAAATTATTAAAGATCTTCCTCAATTAGTTCCCACAAAACATGGTGAATTAATCAGGTATAATGTTTGCGGAAGCGTCATCAGATAACACGTACTCATTTTGATTATAAAAATCCAAATGTCTAACGTAAATAATTTTTCAGATTGGAAGCAAAAGCTGTAGGGTTACCAAAGCCTACCGTAAAATGGTATAAACAAGGTGTAGAGGTAATTCCATCGAAAGAATTCCAAATTGAAGAATTTGAAGATGGAACATCTATCCTTACAATTTCTGAGACGTATCCTGACGATACAGGAGAAATAGTTTTCGAAGCGCACAATGCCCTCGGTGTTTCTACCACAACAACATATTTGAATGTTGAAGGTATTTTCATAATGACGTTTTTTGTATTAAGGTTGAAGGTTTACAAGAATAATATTTTTTCAGATGCTTCAAGGAGAATCAAATTTAACCTTTTCACTGAATTCCTTAACATCCGTTTACTCACACCCTCACGAAATTGCATACACTTTTATAAAATGTACACTTTAAAATATGTAAAGTTTAAAAAGCACAATAACATTATATTATGAAACTGTTACAGGTATTGTAGGAACAAAAGAATACCGAAAACCGAAATGGGTTACAGAAATGGAAGAAATGCAAGAAGCGTTACGAGGTAAGCATAAACTTAAAGAAGTTTGCATGGATTTGTGTGCGCATGCTTTTTCAACTGATAGTTTGGACAAAAGAAACGAAGATGGATCATCTCAACAAGACAGTTCCACTCTAATCAGTGAATGCTCATCAACTAAGACGTTAATGAACTTTGATCGTATTGATGAAACCTGTCAAATAAAAAATTTGATTCCGGCAGTCAACACCTGGCCTCGCACGATTGGAAAAAATTTGGAACCAGAAATTATACATTCTACCAGTGTCCACGTTGCTTACGAATCTGTTTCGGAAACTTTTAACAAAAATGAAAATGATAAACAGATCACTTTAGCCCAAGATAATTTTAGTCGGCATAGCAATCAAATTGCAAGATTTATGACAGATTGTTGTGAAAAATATAAACCAAATTATAAAGAAAATAACAATAAATTGACCGAAACTGCAGAAAGTACTCGATGCAAAATAACCAAGTCGTTGAAAAGAAAAGGGCAAACTTACAAACGAAAATCTCATAACTTGAAATCGTATGATGATTATTCGTCATCATCTTCAGAAGAAAATTTAAATCAAATTCGTAGCAACATATCATGTCCTCTGCGTAAACGGTCAAATACTCCTGATAAAAGTTCGACGCTTAATGACATAGTTAATGTTAAAAGAAGCAATTCTAAGAAAAAGAATGTAAAAAAGATGATGAATTTCACCGATCTACCTCCGCCAAATTTTACACAAGTCACAGAAACATCGCCACTAAATATCAATGACTCAGAGTCATTGGATAATAACATTCATCATTTTTACCTTTCTCCGATAGATGAAATTAGTGAAGCATCTACAAATAGTAGTAGCTACGTTCAAATTTCCAAAAAGTCTTACGATGATAATAGAAAAGCAATAAGTGACATAAAAAAACCAGTGTCAAAGCAACCGACCCGTCTGCAATTCAACCCGGTCAGAAAGTATCACACTTATCCGAAATCAAGGATTCCTATACCTAAACGCTTTGAAGCTCGACATGGATTTAAAAATACCGGGTACCCACTGGAACCAAGAGAAATTGATTTAGACACGTACCAACAATTGCACACAGCGGATAGTCAAGAAGAGCTTCAAGAATTTTTGTTGCTTGAAAGTCAATGTAGCGGCAATCTCGGATTAGCTGAGAATGTATCTACGTCAGAGTTATCATACAATGAACAAAATTCTGAACATGAGAGAGACACCATGTCAGGTATTTTTCAAATAATAAAATAGTAGCATACAAAAATATGATTACAAAAATAATATCAAACAAATTAATTTAAAACTCATTAAGACATTTATATATTGCTAGTTGAATAGGATTCAAATTTTTAAGATATAAAAATACTTTGAATTAATACTCAAAATTCATCAATATACCGTCTTGTTACTTTATTTATTGAATTTCAAACGAACAATATTCATAAATCTTAAATAGTATATTTAATCAATTTGATTATACTATTTCGAAATTTACATTTCACTTTGAACCCAACACTTTTGTTCTTTTGTGATCAATATACTGGATTCATATTTTTGTATACTGCTTTCAATTAATGCGTTTTGAAGTTAATTATGAAACAAAATAATAAATTAACGAAAAAAAGTTTTTTGCGCTTATAGATAAATATGAAAGATGATTTGATTAACTTTTGGTAAAAATTATAAAATTAATTTTTATTTTTTCAAACTAAGAGTTTGAATTTCTTTTGAGTAGGACTTATTACATTTGACTTATTTTACTCTGAACATATATTTATAGAAACAGAAGTGTTATTTGGACTTCTAGTAACACATCATTTTGAAAATCATTGAATCAATTTTAACTGCATCAACTCAACTTTAGCAAAGAAATTTCCAATTTTCACACTAGATTATAAAAATACATATTGATTATTATAAGCGTAGAAATTATTTGGAATCAATTGAAATTAATTATTTCTTTACTTCAAAATATACAAACATTTTCGTGTTGCACCGTACTCTTTCTTTTTCAATTTGGCGGTTCAGCAATGTACGTTTAAGGTATCATAAATTGTTATAATTTACACAGCAAAATATTTTATCACTGAATGCACAAGTACATTTTCTTTGATCAGGTCTTTTCACATAAAAGACGATCCGTGCTTGTGCAGCACGAAAATGTTAATGCATGCAATTCACTAACGTTTGGTGTGTTTTGATTGAACTAGATTTCTGACAAAGATGTCTTGTAGTTGAAATGAACATCCAAAGTCACCAGGTAAGTGTGATTGTTATTTGATTATAATTTCTGAAAATTAAAAGACACTATTGAATTTCCAGAATTTGTGAACAATCATTATTTTGAAATTTTTCAATTATAAAATTTATTATTTTAATTGAAACTTAAAATATTGTCCAAAATTTTGTCTGTAAAAAATGTTAACTTTTATTAGATAACTTTTTCATAAATTTTTTTATAAGGCCAAAAATGTTAGGACTGATGATGATTTTTTTGTGCTGAGTTTATAAGAAATGTATTGTTTTTAGCTACACAAGCTGTTCCACGTTTTATCCAAGAAATTACTGACATTTATGTACAAGAGGGCGAAAGTGTGACATTTGAATGTTCTTACTCAGGAAATCCTGCTCCAGGTGAATTTAATTTTTTACGACGTGAAGTCAACAATGCGAATACGTTTTTGAAACATTTCAAACTATACAAAATGTTTTTTCAGATGTTGTCTGGTACAAAAATGATAAATTAGTTAAAAATACAGAAAATGTTAAAGTTCATTTGATAGAAAAAGAAAAGAAAACTGAATTGCTTATAAAAAAAGCTACAAAAGAAGATGAAGCCAATTATATTTGTAAAGCTACTAGTGACATCGGTTTAGCAGTAACTAAAGCCAGATTAAAAGTTACGGGTTAGTAGTAGATGAAATTATATCTTGCGACAAATTTAGATTATCTTTACGAAAAATGTGCAATTTTTTCAGAACGTGCAGAGGGTTATGTACCAGATGAAGAAGTTCCTAGTTGGGACATTCCAGAGGAAGCTCCAAAAGAGAAACCTCATAAAAAGAAAAAAATTGAACTCAAAAAAGCAAAAGAAATAAAAGAGAAGATCAAATCAGAAAAAGTAAAAATAGAGAAGACGACTTTCTCTGAAGATAAAGTTACACCTTTGGATCAACCTGAGGACAGGTACTGGTATTTGTGTCTTTAAATTGAAATATGAGTGCGAATAAATTTTAGGGTGGTCTTGACATATTTTGTATATAAAAAAATTTCACCTCCCGGTTGCTTTGAATTGCATACTTTTTTACTCTTATTGGATAATATATTGTTTTGAATAATAGATTTGTTTTCTTAACAGGCAAATTGCTGATGTGGAAGAAACTCACGTTCTGGAGTCGGTCATGACAATTTCTGAAATTGAAAAACAAAAGGTAAGTACTGAAATGAATAAAATAATTATCTGATAAGACTGTACGCATTTTTGATCATTAAAATATTAATTTCAGCCAGAGAAAGCTGAGAGGATAATACCGATCCAAGAATCAGTAACTACGTCAATGACTGCATCGTTGAAACAAGTTGAACGTGATGATAAGAAAGAAAAAGTACCAGAATTGCCAGCAAAAGCTGAACCTGTTGTTGAGGAACAGCAAAGCGTAATGATAATATCTGAGTTGCCTCTTGAGGATAAAGTAACAGACTTTGTTATAGAGTCAACGGTTGATAAGGCACGCATAATATCTGATGTTCTTGAAACTATATCAGTTAATGAGATTCATACTGAAACGGGAATCCGTGAAATTAAGAAGAAAAAGAAATTAAAAACAGAAAAAGCTAAAACAACTTTGGTGAAGGAAGAGAGCGTGATTATTACGGAAGTTGTTGTAGAGCAGATAATTGAGGAACAGAAAGAAAATATAGCTCAGGAGGTAAACGAAATGATGGAGGTACTGAATGCAAGCGAATTTGGACCTGGGGAAACGCCACTTAGAGAATTAGCAACTATAGGCTATCTTGTTCGTCAAGGGGTTCCAGTTAATGAAATTAATGAAAGCTTATATAAAACTGACAAATTCCCTGCTCTGAAAACTCCTGATGCTCAAAACGCTTTGGTACAGCTAGTTGAAAGAGAAGGGCATGGTCCTTTAATATCGCAGGTTCTTACTGAAGAGACAACAACCGATGAGAGTGTTGTAGCAGCAACTGTTGGGTTCAGAGCATTCATGAAAATGATTGAGTTAGAGCATGCAACCGTAGAAGAAGTAATCACTCATTTTCTTCCTGAAGATTTCAGACCAAGAGCTTGGGAAGTTACAGAAGCTGTTGAGGTAAATGAAATTATAATATTTCAATTTGATTAGAAATTTGTTTTTGCAAAAATGTGTTAATCAATTTGAAATTGTAAATAGATAAATTTATTATGGATAATATTTTTTTATCAGTTTGTTATTTTAATCGAAACGTAATGGTATTGTGAATCATCAAAACTGAACTTGTAAAAATGAAATTACCTTTTTGGGTGAATCCAAAAACCATCAAAAATCTAATACTAATTTATAAAAAAAATGTGCCAACTTATTAAATATTATTTTCAGATTGAAACCGAAGAACACGTTACTGAGCATGCCGAGATAGAACAGAAAACCATTATCATGGGTAAGGTTAAAGTTTGTTACGGAAATGTTATAAAATTTTTATAGAATAGTGTATGTTGATACAAAGGTGCTGGCGTCGTGTGTAAAACGACATTTGCCATAGAAAAAAAAAACGTTTTCATTTTTATTTTTATTTGACTAAATAGTATTCTAATCTAAAAAACATATTTTTTAGAACGATGGCAGGACAAACGAGCCACGGAACAGGATATTCGAGAAATTGAAGGTTTGATACAAGCATCTTGGCATGAATTTTTATTACAATTTTTTTTCAATATTCTCCTAAAAACTGCCAATAGAGAAAAAGAACATTTGGAAAATTCTGCATTTGTTCATTTTTATATGCATAATTGATTTTTGTTCAATTTATTCATTTTATTATGCGATATATACATTGAAAATTCTTCTTCTTTTCTTATAATTTTTTAGATGCATGAAGTTTAACAATTATTGCTGTGCATTGCTTTATAGGAGCCGCTATGCTTTTGTACAATCGACCTTTTACCTGATTAATATTTTATATTTATCTTTGACAGTAAAAGTCTTCTTTTAGTTTTCAAGCAACGCTTTTCGCTTCTTAAGGCTGATTTTTTTCAACGTAAGTATATACTAGAATATTATATGATGTTATATTATAACTCATATATGACGATAAATGTTATTTCATTCATTTATGCATGTTCTCATAAATATATGCATGCAATTAAATAGTTATATTTAAAAACAAATCATCTATTTATCTGTGTGAAATAAAAAAATCTTATTAAAAGAGAAAAAAAGATTGAAATTCAATGTAATTAATTTGGCAGCATAAATGTTCTTCTGTTAATTGAAATATTCATTCGTCATTTATAACGAATGGGACGATTTTTATCGTTCCATTTCGATTTTATAAAAGTATATTTGTCGTACATTATAATTGTCATATGAACTGTTCGAGTACATTGTTTTTTAACAACGAGGTTTTTTATAAAGAAAAAAATGAAACATCAAAGACTATGATGTTTTTAGATAAAATTTTTTCAAGTTCAAACACTTTCCAAACTTATAGACTTGCACTTAAAAAGAAAGACTTAACACAAATAAAATTTTTATCTGAGGTTTAAACAAATTTTCAAAAATACACCGTTATTAAACGATCGTTAAACGATCTTATCGAAATCATTACACATGTTACATTTATTCTATGCCCAAAATCAAACTATGTCAACTCTCACATCAATAAAACTAGACAACGATAAAAGACAAATCGCAATTACACTTCAAATTCGTACGTACCCTTGTCCCGCCATATAATCATTTATAAGTTAATTTACTCTTTATACCGAGTAAATATTTTTTTCAATATTACTGATTTTTTGATGACCGTATAAATTGTTATTTGTTCACAATAAAAATTATTTCCCGTTTCCATCTTAAACCTTTTTAAATCTTGAAAAAGTTATGATTAATTAAGATAACAATCGTTCTAAATGATCCGAATAAAATTCTTTTTATGCATTTCTTTATTTACTGATTAAAATATAAACAGAAAACAATAAGCGCAATTAAAAATTAAAGAAATAAACATTATCTGTAAATAAAACTCTAGACATAAATTAATGAGAATGTGGTTGTAAAACTTTTGTCGTCATATTTCAAAAATATATAATATAATAGAATGTAACAAATTTACACAAGCGCATGCAGCCCGAAATGCAGCTATGTTTTAGCATTATGAGTACATTAATTGTTATATTTTGATTGTTAAAATCAATTTTTCAGCAGTTCTGAAATGCATTGAACTATGTGTTGCAAATAAATCTTTACAATATTATTTTTATGCACTCTTGAAATGTGGAATAATTAACACATTTATAAAAAAATACAAAAATATGAGCTGAATTACAGAAACTTTTAAATCAATAATCTAACTAATGAAAGTTAGTATAAAAAACGGATAAAATCTATTTTTGGATATTGATTTTTTTTTTAAATAAATGCAACAGCTACAGCATGCTTAATGAGCCGAAAACAGTGAGTAGGATGTTTTTCTGAGTTTTAAATGCATACAAGCCAATAATATGCACTTAATGATAACGCAATTATTTTTTAATACATTTTTCAATGATGCATTGTACTACAATATCATGCAAAATGTTTGACACAATATTCTTGAATACTTTTCACAGAATACGAGGACACTAGGCAAGTACACAAGACACTTCGAAAACGAAAAGACAAACAATATAAGGAAAGTACACAGAAAGAAGAAATTGAAAGCGTTTCAGATCAAGATATTCAAATTGTTAAAATAGAAGATAGACAAAAGCCGGACGAAAATGAATATGTAACTAAAATTGAAGAAGAAGTTATTATTGTTGAGCGTGATCAAAAGGGCAATTTAGTTGAAAGAAAAAAGAAAAGATCATCAGTCGATGAAGAACAATTGGTTGAAGAAATAGAAGAGGTAACGAAAAAAGTCAAGAGAATTGAATCTAAAAAACCGAAGATTGTTGAAGAAGATTTTGGAACTGAAGAAGTTGAGGAATTGGATGTAATAGCAGACAAGTCATGTTTACCAATCTCTGTTAATATTTCAAGCCATCATTATGAAGTGATATCAGAATCTAAATTATCTGAACAAGCTCCTGAAAAACCTAAAGATGAAAAAGCAGTCATAGCTATCAATATGATAAATGCTCTCACAAATGAACAGTTCAATCTTCAAGAGAAAGAAATTGATAGCGTTCAGTTGTCAAAATATGAGGCCAGAAGAGCTTCTGTATCGATGTCTCCAATTGAATCTTACACGACATCAGAAACCATTATTCAGCAAAGCGTCAAAGAATTGCAAATGAGTTTACAGCCATCTATGGCTTTGGCCTCACCAGAAATATTGAATTACGAAGAATTGTTAGTGAGTGAAGCGGTGCCAAATGAGAGCAAGCCTCAAGAATTTAAGCCAACAATTAATCAGTATGAAAAAGCTGAAGTGAACTTGACCTTACAACAAGCGAAAACAATCAATGAAATGACAATCAATCAAAATGAAACGGATTTGAAAGAGTATTCAGTACCACAAACTGTTAAAGCTGATGACGCTGTTTATCCTCACATTGGAGTCACGGTTTATGAAATACAAGAAGGATTGTTTGAAGCTAAATTAGAAACAGAGAAATTGAATATGACAAAACCTAAAGTAAATGTGGTCCCAACTGAACCTGTATTGATCGAAGAAGTTTTAAGCGAAGTACAACCTTCGAAATATTACCCAGAATTAATAGTTCCTACTGAACAAGCATTAACAATTATAATTCCTCAGAAACAGTGTGTAACCGAAGAAACGCATGCCCCCGAGAAAGAAGGTATCTATATTGCAGATAAAGTTCCTCTATCACAAAGTGCTATAGTAAACATTTCCACTGCTCGTGATGCAGCTATTGTTAGAGAGCATCATTTACAAGAAAAAGAAAACATTTTGCAACCAGACCGTGAAATTGCTTCGTTTGAGGCTCAACGAAATATCAGTTTGTTAGAAAGTATATTCATTTCAACGATAAATCATCAGGATAAAGAATCGATATTTGATGTTGAGAAACCAGTCGAATTCAACGCTGACTCCTCGTTTTTAGAAAATTTGTCAGTGTCAATTATGGAAACAATCGTCACAGAAAAAGAGCATGAGTATCAGTTGGAAGAAAAACCATCTCTAAGAATTGCAGATTCTGAAATTATGCCTTTGAATGTAAGTTCAACATTCAGTGCAGTAATTGAAGATTCAGTGAATGAATATATTCCTGAATTCAAATCAACTACTGCGCTTGCAGAAACCAATGTCCGACCGAAAAAGTACATTCATATATCAGAAGTACAAACGGCAGAATATCCATCTGATTTTAAGGATAATCTGAAGTATGTTGAAGAGAACAGTACTTTTTCTGTTGAAACAAGTGAGGCAAAAATCATTCATGAAACTATATCAAATGATAAAGAAATGACGTTTGATAAAGAATTGGAACTCAAAGAGTCCAATGTTGAAATATCGTTCAGCCCAATAAAAAGTATTGAAGTATCATTAAACACTCTTGTTGAAAAAGAAAGTGATTTAAAAGTCATCGAATTACCTGACAGTCACAAGAGTAAGACCGTTCCAACACATCCGAATGTATCTATTCAAATTGAAGAAATTAGAGCACATGATTCTATCGGAGAAGTTGGGAAGGTAACGCCGTTATCAGCAAAAGCTAAAATTGATAGTGAACATTTGGAAGGAACTATTGTTAATCAAGTGGTTTCACTTGAACAAGTTATACCGTCTACCGCTGAAAAACAAAGTACTAAGACAGCTGATGTTGTGATAGATGAAGTTGAAAGTATTCGAACAAACGAAATTGTTGTAAATGAAACAGAGAGCGAATATACGACTTATGAAGACATTCGAGGAGCTCACGCAACAACTGATATTGCTACTCATATCGCTCTTGTACATGGTGAAGTAAGAACTGAATCACCCACGAATGAAAATTTACCTGACTTTATTGTAAAAGAAGTCGAAGCTACATCTCATCAAATTCCGATGGAAGGAATATTCATAAATATCCAAGAAATCGTTGAGAAAGAAGATATTTATTATGACGAAATACATCCGGAAGAGAAGAGTGTTAATGTAAAATTATCTGATACTCGACCTGGGGCGACTATACTGGAAATTATTCCAAACGAGGCGGAACAATCTTTTGTTTCTCAGCTGCAGAAGCCTGAAGATATGGCGGAAGCAATAGTTGAAGCTCATGCTGCTGCTATTAAAACTGAAACTCTTTCAAGTGACGATACGCCTGAAATTATTTCTGCTAAACCAAAAAGTGGAAAAGCTATTTCTCACCAAGAAGCGTTGGATGAAATAGTTATAACTGAAACTCACGTTGCTGAGACAGAAAAGACTTTCATAGAAGATATTGTACCTGTGAAACATAATGCAGAAATAGATATAACAGATATGGAGAAGTTAATCGTAAATGAAATCGTGACTTCACTAAATAAAGTGAGTAATAAGCACTTTATTGTTATTTATGTGTATTTACTCACAGAAAAAATCATTTGGCGGTACAAATTTTAAAGCTTAAAATTTTGAATCAAGATAAATACTGTGCATTTTACCTTGCAATTTTTATTGATTTATCGATTGAAGTTGTTTTTATCATTGTTTAATTCTGTTTGTTTCAATTTTTATTCTGTGTATATTTTATTTTCAATGTAATTGCAAGAAATAACGAATCAGTATGATTGATAAAATTAATAAACTGTTCACATTTATTATTACAAATGAAATTATTTTGAAATGAAATAATTCGGCCGTCTCAACGAAGTCCGCAAGATTTAATTTTCTTTCAAATATTTTTCAAGTATTTTACTTTAACGAATAGCATTTATCGAAAAATGAGGAATGTTCAAAAAATAAATAATTTTAATGCAAATGTTTATTTCTGTGAGTGTTATAGTGAAATACAGTGTTTTAAACGATGATTATGCATCAAATTAGATTATGATAAATCAAATAGAAATATTTTGTGATATTTTTTTGTTATGTTAATCAGTTTAATGAATGTTACTGTTACAACATCCAATTATACACTGCGTATAAAAATAAAAGTCAAAACGACTTCTTCAATATAGAAAATCATTTGCTTTAACTCATCGTTCGAAATAAATCGCTATTAGCGCATAGTTTGTATTGTATTGATGAGGTTGGGAGGGCTTATTTTATCCAGCACGATGAGTTAAAGAGTCGATATTTTGTCAATTATAGAAATTTTTTTAATGAATTGATTTCAAGTTCTTTAAGATTTATATTTTAAAATTTAGAATCTTCTTATCGCAGATGTTTTTTTATATTTTTGTGTCTACGTTTTCTCATTTAAGGAGGAACAACTGACAGTGGAATATGCTCCAGAAGAACGTAAAGTCAAAATAAACCTTACCTCGGGTCACGCAGTCGCGCAAAATGAAGAAATGATAACAACTATGAGTACTGACTTTTATGAACAGCAGAAACCAACTACTGCATTTGCTATTCCAGAACAAGACGGATTAGATATTGCACAAAAAATATTGATTCCTATATCTGAAAAAGAATCTGATTTCTTAGAATTTACACCAGATCAGAAACAAGTTGATATTGAATTTGAAGAAGGTCAAGGAGTACAAGTAATATTAACTCAAGCGGAAGACAAAGAAAAATACATGCCTGATAAAGAAAAACCTAATACAGTCGAAGCTTCAGTAGACTATGAATTAAAAAATGTTGTTTCGAAGTTAGAAGTTGATGTTGATGCAGATTTAACTGAGTTGTTGATAGAAAAGCCCCAAATTAAGTTACCGAAACAATCTATAATTCCACATAAATCAATTTTGGCAGAAGAAGTTTTGACTCGTGAATTAGAAACTCCAATATCGGAATTTAAGCTAGTAAAAAGTAATGCTCAACAATACTTTGAAGAGGGTACTAGTTTAATGGTATCGACTGTTATTAGTGGTGAAAAAGAAAACATATTAAAAGAAGACAGGAAACCGCAAACTGAAACTGTGACAGTAGATATTGAAGGGCACAAAGTAGGAGTATCGGGTGAAATTATTCCACATAATACTGTCCAACTTTTTACACCAGAAATTACATCACCAGAACAAGCATTAGTAGATCACACAATTTCTCATAGTATAATAACAACCGAATTGTCGATTAAAGAATCAGAAAATTTAATGTCGAATTTTGTAAAACCTGAATCTAAAACAATTAATGTCGAATTTGAAGAAGGTAATAGCGTTAATGTGATTGAAACATTTGTGTCCGATAAAGAAAATGAATACAAACAAGCTGCTAAACCAACAGAAGCAGCAGAATGTACTGTTGATGTTACACACAAAGTAGCAGAAAAAATGGAAATAAACGTAAAAGGGAAATCTGCAGAAGTCGACTTTTCCTCGCCTCGTCCATTTTCTGCTGACGAAAAGCATATGCCTTTCGAAACATACATACAAACAGAAGCTATCACTTCAGAAAAAGAGTCAACTTTTGAAGGAGAATTTAAGCCTGCGTATAACGAAGCCAATTTATCTATTAACCAGAACACTGATGTTCTAGAAATAACACAAATCACATCGGAAGATAGAGAAATTATTTTGAAAATTCCACACAAACCAGACATCAATTTTGCAGAAATTGAATATTCTGGTCATGCAGTAGCTGAAAGTAGAGAAGTATCAGTTAACTCAAATGCAGGATTAATTGAAGATATAAAACCTCATGCTGAATCAATATTACCTCTACCCATTTTGTTTGAAACTAGTGTTCAATCAGAAGTTCAAACTCATGATAGTGAACAGTCATTGCAAGATTCAAAATCACTTAAAAAGGCAGTTTGTGATATTAAACACGTTGAAGAACAAAGTTTGATTGTTTCATCGGTGACGTTAGATGAAAAAGAATCAAAATATGTTACGCCAGATTTACCTACAACAAAAACAGCTAGTCCTAATTACGAAGATGGACATGCGGTTGTTGAAATAACAGAAATCGTAACTGCAGATGAAGTAAGTAAACAAGAAATTAAAAAAGATAAACACCAGCCTAGTTCAGCAGTTGATGACATAATCATAGAACAGGGATTCGTTGAAGTAACATTAACAGAATCGCAAGTGGATATGTCACATAAGGATATAAGTTTCTCTGTAGAAACACAAACAGCATCCACCAAACAAGATACTTTTGACAGTATTGTAATAACGGAAAATAAAGCAGAAGAAAGTGAACAGCAAATAGAGACGAAATTACAACCGAAGACTGAAAATGCACTTTCAAATGTCCGCCAAGTTGAATCTGTTCAAATTTCTGAAATAACCAGTCAAGAAAAGGAAGATACATTCAGCTCTTTTATGTTGAAAACTCAAGAAAGTACTTCTTCGATACAAGAATCAACATCTATAGTTGTATCGCAAATAACATCAAGTGAGAATGAAATTGAGATTCCAAGTTTCGAAATGCCTAATACTAAAACTGCTGCATTGAATTTGTTAGGAAGAGAAGTAGCTGAAACATTGCAAACAACGCCTATTATGAATTCTTCAGAATTCAGTATTTCAAAACCATTCGAAGAAGTCAGTAAACCATCTGTAAATGAATTACAATCTATTATTATTGAAGAAGTGGTTTCTGAGGGAAAAGAAAAGTTGATAGATATGACTAAGAAACCTGAAATGGATAGAGCCGAGTTATCAATAGCCGGTAGACAAATCGCTGAATCAGAAGAAATCCAACTTGGTATCACAACCGGTAACATTAAGCCGTTTGAATCACCTGATAAACATACAGGAGAAACACAGATAGATGAATATATACCATTAACAGTATCTGATGTAATAACTAATGACTCAGAGAATATATTACAAGAAATTGAGACATCTAAAGAGACATATGCTCACACAAATATATCTAGTAGTATCGCAGCCGAAGCAACTGAAATAATTGCTATGAATAATGCGATGTCAATGCTTGACAAAAAACTCCCGGATGCTAAGACTTCCGAAGCTGTAATTGAACCGTTTTTACCGTTGACTGTGTCAAATGTCATTATGTCTGAATCAGATGATCAATTGACTACAGCAAAGTACCAACTTGAAAACCTTACAGGAACAAGCCTATTTGGTCACGAAGTAGTTGAAGTTACAGAAATTATAACAGGGTCAAATGTTGATAAATATCAACCATTTACAACCGATAGATATGAAGGAAAACCTCAAGTTGATGGATTATCAGCTACTTCGATATCTCAAATAACACTTAACGAAACAGTAGACATTCTACGCGATGTTACAAAACCAGAATCGAAAAACGTTCAAATAGATGTAGAAGGAAAAACCGTCGCTGAATCAAACGTAATGCAACCTTTCAGTGATGTTTCAGAATGTGTACTACCATTGATTCCAGATACGCAAGAGAGCATACAAACAATTAATGAAGTATATTCAGTAAATGTTATTGACATTCTCACTCAAGAATCGGAAAGTGAATTAGCAGAGACTAGACCGCAAAGTGAAATGACTGCAAATCTAAATATTATGAGTACTCAAGCCAGAGAAACATTTGAAATGATGGCTTTATCGAATGTTGATAAGCATCAGGGAACAGATATACAAGAATTACATAACATTGATATAAAATATGACGGATTACCATCAGCTACAACATACGAAATTCCTTTTAATGAAGTTGAAGAAGAATTAGAAACCGAGGATACCCATGGTACGAAGAATGCAGAAATAAGTATTACTGGTAAAACAATAGCCGAAACAAATGAAGTAGAAACATCGACTGATGTTGTTGATATCAAGGAACTCACTTTCACTACACAAAAAAGCACTCAGTCAGTAGAAGCTCTGCAAACTGCCATGGTATTTGAAATAACGTCGAATGAAGGGGAAAATATATTTATTTCAGAAGGTAAACCATCAGTTCAAATGCCTAAATCAAATATTGATAGTAGAAATGTTGCAGAAAAAGAAGAAGTTTTAACACTTACATATACTGATATATTCTTGGATAAGTTGCTTCCAACAGAACAAAAAGGATTACCAACAATCGATGAATCTATGCCTGTAGAAACTTCTCAAGTTATACCGGAAGATTCGGAAATTCCATTGGAAATTCAAAAACCTCGAGAAAATGAAACAGCTCATTTCGGAATTACAGTTCAAGAAACTCTTCAAGTTAGTGAAATTTTACCGATCGGCAATGTTACCAAAATGATTACAGATGCCATACCAGATAGTTCAACAATTGAAGAGACTTTAAAAACATTCTCGCATTTGACGACGAATCAGGCAATATGTAATGAATCAACTGAAACAATACCAAAAACAGAAATTCCAACTGGAAGAAGAGCTAATATGGAATTATCAGGAGAACAAGTTGCTGAGATAAGCGAAATATTGACTATGTCAAGTCATGAAGACATTATTATTCCAACTCTAAAAGAAAAATATGTAACAAAGCCTGAAATTGAGGCCTTATCGTCTGCTACAATTTCACAAACGATTTTAAACGAAACAGAATCTTCATTTACGAAAGAAATAGCACCAATTTCTCAAGAAACAACAATTGATATTGTAGACAATAAATATGCTGTATTAACGACCGAAAATACGACAATATCAAACGTCGAAAACATTAAAGAAATAAAGTACCCAGATGGAGAAAGAATTACAGAAAAACTTGAAGTAATTTTACCAATAAATATTTTAGATACAACGGCTATTGAAACTGAAGATAAGTTTACAGTCACAGATATTCCGCATGAACAAATGAGTACTACGAGTATATGCACCAGAAAAGTTCCCCAAGTAACAGAAACACTAACGACAACAAATGCAGATGAATTAAAAGAAATTCAATTGCCAGAAGGTATTCAAAAAGATATAAAAATCGATGAGTTAGAAACACTACAAATTTCGGAAGTTATTGCTCAGGAGACAGAAAATATCTTTGAAACGTTCAAGCAGCCTGTTCAATTTGAAGCGGAAACTAACATAGTCACACAACAAGTAGCACAAAAAGAAGAAACATTAACTGAAATCTTGGCTGAAAACATGTCAATGCTACAAACACCACTCAAAGTAACCGGAACTGAAAAAATTGACACGGTTGATTCATTACAAATTTCATGCACGTTTTCAAATGAAACTGGTATTCAAATTACACCACTAAAAATACCTGCAGAAGAACAAGCGCAATTCCATTTGGTCACAAACATAGTCGCTGAAACGACTCAAATGCTAGCAGGATTAACAACAAAAAATTTAGAAACGGAAACCATTCCTGAAACGCAAACAAGTAAACAAGAGATAAACACACATTTGACATTGGAAGTTACACAAACAATTCCTTCTGAGATAGAAATAATTTTCAAACCGTCCGACATTCCAAATGAAAGAGTCACACAGCCAGAAATAACTGGTAGGGAAATTGCTGAAACAATCGAACTTACTGTAATGTCGAGTACAGATGATTACGACGAAAAAGTAAGACCATTCACGCAAGTAGGAAAACCAGATGTAGAAGAATTGACATCAGTTCAGATTTCAAGTGTAAGCACAAATGAATCTGAACAAGAATTACCGGAAACAGAAATTCCAAAATCGAAGATTGCTCAAACTAATGTGATCGGTAGAGAAATTGCAGAAACAACAGAAGTAGTAATCGCATCTAGCACTGATAAATTTTCAAGATTGACTTTAAAACAAGACACGGCAAACGAGATGCAATTTGACACAGTGTCTTCTCTAACCGTGTCTCAAACTATAACGGAAGAAAAGGAAGAACTTCTCCTACCTTCTGAAAAACCTGTGACTAAAATTGCGGAACTTCAGGTTTCCGGGCGTGAAACTGCGGAAAGTTCTGAGGTTCTACCATCATCAACAGTTGGCGAGTTTGAGGAAATTGTATTGCCAGAAGAACAATCAGGAAAAACGCAAATAGATGCATTATCCATGGTCCAAACTGCGGAAATGATCTTACCGGAAATGGAAGGCATTCTCCCAACTC